>PVLD010009123.1:0-79114 GCA_004027595.1 Dinomys branickii | reverse complement strand
CTAGCTGGCTGTCCCTCAGACAAAGGTCTTCTATCTAGAACATAGAAAGAATTAAAAAACATGTACCTGTCCAAATTCAAAGACCCAATCCAGAAATGGGCATCTGAGATGAATACACACTTCTCAGATAAAGAAATACAAATGGCAAATAAATATATGAGAACATGTTCCACATCCTTAGTCATTCGAGAAATGCAAATAAAAACAACACTGAGATTTCATCTCACCCCAGTAAGAATGGCCAGTATGAAAAAATCATCCAATAACAAATGCTGGTGAGGCTGTGGAGAAATAGGGACTCTATTACACTGCTGGTGGGAATGCAGACTGGTGCAACCACTGTGGAGAGCAGTTTGGAGATTCCTCAGCAAACTAGGTCTAGAGGTTCCATTCAAACCAGCTATTCCCCTTCTGGATATTTTCCCAGAAGATCTGAAAGCATCATATCACTCTGATATATGTCCATCCATGTTTATAGCAGCGCAATTTGTAATAGCTAAATTGTGGAAGCAACCCAATTGTCCATCTACAGAAGACTGGATTAAAAAACTGTGGCAATTTTATATAATGGAATATTATTCAGCTATAAAGGGGGACAGATTTGGGGCCTTTGTAGGCAAATGGTTCACAACTGGACACCATACTCATAAGTGAAATAAATCAGAGGTACATGTGCAGGCAACGTATTATGTCACTGGTCTAAGAACCTGAGGATGGGAACATAAACTAAGAGACATGAAGGAAATCTGTTCAAAAGTAAAGAACAGATGGGATGTGGGAAAGGAGAAAAGAAAGAGGCAAAAATGTATGTATGAATGTATGTATGTGTATACATATGTGCAGGATGGCTAACATGGTTCTACTATTGTCTTATGTCACTTAATGGTATGGAATAGTTGATGATGGGTTATTTGATCAATCTTGTATGTTTATATGTGTTCTCTGGAGCATACATTTTGAAGATATCTGTATGCAATGCAACAGCTATTGTTGGTTTTCTGTTGCTTTGTTTATAATTCAATTCTGATTATACGGTTATTGAGCTACTTTGTGTCTCTTTGTTAATGCTTTTTCTTTTTTCTCTCTCTTTTTCTGTTGTTAATGATGTAGTTCTTTTTGCTTTCACACTTTAAAAAGAAGTTGTACTACTGACTTAGGTCACTTTATTGTAAGGAATAGTTGATGATTAATTGTCTGATCAATTTTGCATGTCTATATCTGTTTTCCTGAATATACACTTAGAAGTTATCGATATGTAATGCAACGACCATTGTTGATTCCTTGTCACCTTATCTGTAACTGATATTGGATTGTACTATTCTTATGCTACTTTGTGTCTGTTTGTTCACATCTTTTTGTTTTTATACTTTTAAAATAAAAAAAAGAAAGAATGAGTTTTCCTTAAAACTGAAAGGTCAAAGCTATCACAGTTGACTTTTTTGGGGCTTTTGTTTCACTATTTGTGATCATACAGATTATTCCGCATTAATGTTATTTTCTCCCCACATTTTTGGTTCCAAGACAAAGCCGCTGACAGATCAGGGCACTCAGTCACATGTTCGTGTGATGGTTACCTTCTCTCAAATCTGTGAGGTATAATTTGAAGTGATAGGCTTAATATTTGTGTGCCTCTGTTTGTTTTGTTTTCACGACATTATTTTCCAACTTATAAAATGTAAACACCCTTTCTCACCAAGATATCATTTGTTCTCCATGAAATAAATAACTACTCAAAGTAATAAAATCAAGATTCTTTAAAAGAAGTCATTGAAACATTATTTCTACTAAACAAAAAGGAAAAAAGAAATTTAAATGTGCCCCATACATGGGAGGATTGATTGTATTAGACCCCATGGAATTGTTGATCTTATCTATTTATATACGTGTATTTGAGACCTGGAAGTTTCTCTTGGAGATAAACAAAACGTTACAATCTTTAAATGTCTTAATGAATAACATAATCCTTCTTGGGTTAAAAAAAAAAAAACACCATGTTACCATGTTTTGTGTTGATAATTATTCTGTTAACTGAAATATTAAACATAGTTATCTAATATTTTGTTTAAAGGAGTTTTTAAAAGGACCTGAGTATGTTACATGACTATATATTTTCAAAAGTAACAAAATTATGCCTTTACAAGTTTGATTTTATGGTATGCCCACTTAAAATAATTTTAATCTTTTTAAAGGAAAGAAACAAAAGATAAACGTCGAATTTTATCATTTGAAAAAAAATTAAACTTTCGGTCCCTCCCTTGATATTAAAAAATCGATCATCCACACAGCCAGGCCAAGAATGAAGTGCAGAAAACCTAGGGATTTGCAAAAGATGGAATGGGTTCCAAGACAGGAAATTGACTTGGTCAGATGTGTGGAAAATCAAGGCAACCCCAAGGCCATTAATGAACGTCCTTGTAAGACGTCTGCCTCTGCGTCCCGCCCACCTTTTCCCTCAGCAGCTGCCAGGATTTATTTCAGGGGAGCAGTGCCAGCACCTTCTCAGGGAAACGCGCTCCCAGCACGTTTCACCCAACGATGCTACGGAGGCGGCACAGGTGGCCACTGGAAGTGTTCCTTGGGATGGGGAGAGGAAGTCCACGCCACCCTGGGCCCTTGATCTCCACCTGAGGAAACCCTATTCCATTATCAGAAAGCCAGTTAAGAAGGCTTTATCCTTGAAGCACAATAGAAGCTGTGTCTTTTCTATCTCCTGCTACTGAAACACGTTGACAGGCGAAAGTATTAAGATAATCACTAGAATGACTTAAGACAGTGGGACTGAAAAGTGTTTAAAAGGGTATAGAAGTGGATCAACATCACGGGTTAGGGAACAGTATTAGGTCAAAACTGCGCAAAGATCAGAAGGGGAGGAAGGAGGCAAACGCATAACCACAAACTGCCCCACACTGAGCATGTTTGCTAGCTCAACAGTCTGTGCTGGTGTAGAATGGATTCTTCCAGAAAATCTAGAAGAAAATCTTACATATGGAAAGGAAGAAAAATATACATAGTCCATCTTCTAAGAAGAAAATGTAACTGTTGTAGAGCTGAATCCTAGCTTTGCTATTTATGAGCCATGTGATATTGGGTAGGTTAATTTATTTGTCTTTCCTGTTTCTCCACATTTAAAGTGGGATAGGTTATTAAAGTTTATTTCCTGTAGTTGTTTCATTAAGTAAGATAAATATATGTAAGGAACTTGGAACAATGACGTGTAATGATATGTTAACATAGTTATCATATTGTAAGCAGTCTGGATTAGAGTTGGTTTTAGTAGCTAATATCAGATGTCATCTGAAAGAACTGAAATCTGACAAAGGTCTGGGCATCACATTGTTTATATGATTTCTCATGTTATCTTGCTGAGCTATTTGCTAAGACTTAAATGATTCTTCCTAGATTTCTAATCATATCTTCCTTGAGCCCTCATCCCATAATATCCTAGCTCCCAAGGCCCAAAATTATTGGAATCACAATGAAGTGGTATAAACCCTGGGTTAACAGTCAGGTGACTTAGAACCTACTTATTCCTGTCAAAGTCACTTTCTCTTCTTGGACTTTCCATTCTGTCACAGGAGAAAGTTAGACTAGATGACCCTTGTGCTTTTCTTTAACAGTTGTGATATTTGTTATTCTATTACATTTTAGGTGATTTCCTGTACTTTGCATTTGAATGTCTTCTGAGATAAAGTACAAGAGAACTCTTTTATTTAATATGCAATTCCAAATGCCTTTTGGGCATCTGTATCCAAATACCTCCTGCTGGCTCCTCTGTCTCTAAATATGAATCCAAATGGTCACTTTTCATGTCAGCCATAAATGACCAAACTGTTTTCCCGGCCCCCAGGTCAGAATCTCACATGCCATGGGCATTCTCAGTGCATGGCCTCGCTACATGCTTCTCCTAGTCTCCTCCCTGCCAACTCTGAGCAGCCACAATTATTATCAGGCTCTTCCCTGCTCTTCTCTGACCAGCGCTTCTGAACTTGTCATTTACTGGGACTCCTGGTGGATCCTGCACATTCTGAGCCGCTTAGAGGTTTCATATGTATTTCTAACCCAGGCCATGCCACAGTGGCTGGGTGCCCATCACCTTTGGGAAAGCAAAGCACATACCTCACATACCTTCTGAGAGTCCCTGAATCTAGATATTTTCCTTTTGATTTCAATTCCCTAAACTTTGCTCCTCCTCTTCCCTGTGAAAACATCATGGCTTACATAATCCTATAGTGAATAAAACATCTTCACCCTGGAACACTGACATGTATTTTCTTATTAATTCCCGCAGTCCCCTATCTCACTTGATCTACTTTATCTAAGAAGCCGTCTAACGAGCTACTTTTGGGGTACATTGTCCATTTTCTACCTTCATTCTTGCTTCTGTTCTGTTCTTTGCTTAAAATGCCATTTTCCTCCTTTTCCTCCTGTTATTCAAAGTCTTCTAAGTACTTAAAGACATGACTGAAATATCACCTAGTGCAACCTAGTGCACAAAGCATTTCTGTGTCCCTTTTAAAGTGCCCTGGTGCTTTATTTACTTTATGATGATTCACATTCTGCTTAATATTTCAGATTTATGCAGTTGCCACCTATTCCATCCGAAAGAGGCTCCTTGAGGGGATGCTTCAAAGCTGGGAAGAACTCTTTAGAACAAATGAATGGAAGCAATCCCTTCGTAGTTATTCAAACTAATACAAGCTGGAAACACAGAGCCGAAACAGAAAGGTTTAGAGGGGTTCATATAGTATTGAGCTGTTAGCCATGGCTGAGGATGGCCTTGGACTTTGGGAGTTGACCCCCACTTTTATTCCCTTTCCTGTATTTCCCGAGCCCTGCCTCAGTGGTAGCCCGTGCTGTGGCAGGACCCAGAGACTCACACCAGCATCCTGAAGGTCCTCACTCTCTGTTGGGGAGATGGCGAAGGGACAATGAAGGCTTCCACCCCAAGCTGCTGGGGCTCCTGCTTGAGGCACAGTCTCAGATCCAGGAGCTCTGAGTCTGCTCTGTTACATAATTATATTGTGAGAACTTATGGCTGTAAAGATAGGATCGTTATTAAGCCAACAGCATGAGGATTTGTCTAAAAATGTGCTTTCAATGTCATTCTGAGTCTCTGCATCTGAGTCTCCCTTTTCAATGTTTATGGGCAGCATGTGTGCTTTCATTGTTCACTCTAGTGTCTCTGTCTGAGGCTGACACACTTAACTTTACAGTGCCTCAAGGGAAAACGGGACTTACGCCCCTATTCACTCACAAGTGACTCTTAAGAATTAAGGCACTTAGACACATCCGTTGCCTGCGTGGGGAGAAAGATCCACAGTGATACTTCTGCCTCTCTTGAGAAATTGCTGAGATACATGGTTCCAAGACACTCTCCTATAACCCGAGCATCAACAGAATCTTAGAGCTTGAAGGTAGTTTAGAGGCTTCCTGATCCATGTTGTTATGTTTTCCTAAATAAAGAAACTGAGACCCAGGATCACAGAGAACAAAGCCATACACACAGTCTTCTGAGCCTATGTCTACGTGGTAAATGAAAAGAAGAAACTATATCTACATGTCCGTGTTTCAATACACATCACTGTATGCATGTATCTACATACATCCATTGCTATCTCTCTCTGTAATATGTCAGGTACTGTGTGTCTGTCACTTTAAGGCCATTATAACATTAACTTTTCATGGTATTACACCAACTCCAAGACACAGTTCTCCCAGCTTTGTAGATGAACAATCTGAGACCCAGAGGGGTGAAGTAACTAGTCCGGGAGGGTGCAGCAAGCCTTTGTCTGTCCTTTCTCAGAGAAAGACAACAGCACGAAGGGGAGAAAGTGAAACCGTTCTTGTCTGCACAGGATAGAGGCACCCTTGTGCTACATTGTGGGTTACTCAGTCTCAATGCATCCTACAACTGCGTACTGCACACCAAGAAGCTTCCTTCACCCTCCTGCCTCCGGGTTCCAACCCTCTGAGGTTGTGTCCATTCTGGAGCACACCCTGTTCTGCCCAATATACAATATACCTCCTGTGCTAGGCTTCAGAGCTCACCCTTACTCCTCAGGTGTATCTCACGTCCAGCTTCCTGTGGTACACCAACAGTGCACAAACTCCACGATCAAAACTCTGCCTTGCCACCTTCCTTTTGGAATTCTCACTTTCATTTTGGTATCTTTGTTTTTTTTTCATCAACACCCTACCTCTGCCTGCAGTAATCTTCCCCAAACCACTCAGATCATCTATGAGCTGCTCCATGAGCCCTTTCCCCATCATAAACATTACAGAAGCATCTAATGCACTCTTCTTGTATGATGGAGATTGAGATGGACACAATCTGTGCCCTCATGGAATGGACAGTCTGGTTACACACTTGTGATGTCTGCTTTAAAGAAGCAGCAATGGATTGAGACAAGATATATTTTCAATGTTCCACATTGGCTTCTACCCAGAAGTAGTTAAGTACTTAACAAGGTGGGTTTTTCCTTTTCAAGACTGAGGGAAGATCTGGTGGCAAGATTAGGATGCAGTTGTGTCTGGAACCCAAGGGTCCAGTTCCCCACCATTTCCCTGGCAGTCTGCTGACATCTTTACATGGACTAGGATGCCTTGTAGGTAGGTGTCTGATAATCCAGTGGTCGATTCCAGGCAGGAAAAGGTCTTGGCGCTGTTGTGCATGATGTAAGTGCAACCTAGACCAAGTAACTGCTTCTTTGAGGGCTGACTGGGTAGTCCAGGCAGGGATTCCAGTTCCCCCAAGCTTGAATGAAATACACATGGCACTCCTTCATATAAATTCCACTAAAAGCTGGCTTGTGAACAAATGACAGCTAAATCATTTGCACTGCAGTAATAGCAACTCTTCCCTTTGAAGATTGTGTCAGTAGAGTTTTCTCTTCTAATATCAGCATGCTGTAAACCTGGTAAGTGTATTCCATGGTTCAGGGTGTATATCAGGGCAGAAAGGGAAACATTTTAGATCAGGTCTTAGTTCTGACACTGTGTGTGTGTGTGTGTGTGTGTGTGTGTGTGTGGTGCTGGTGTTCAAACTCAGAGCCTCACACATGCTGGGCAAGCACTCCACCGAGCTACCCATCTGTTCTTAATATTAAGGTAATTTTAGTAGTTAGCTAAGCTTTTTATTGAGAAATGGAAAGAGATTGTTTAGAGTGTTTCTGAGGTAGCGATAGATGAGTCACTTGTGTACTCTGCTGTGTGCTGGTCACACATACTATGCATGGCCTGACACACACATTTGTTCATCTTGCACACATGCAGGCACAACCATATCAAGCAAAAGGCTCTAATGCAATCAAAGCTCTTCAAGGATCCTCACTATGTGGGGTTTATTTTTTGCTTTTAAGATCCACGAAGGAGTATCCATAAGTAACTGAATCATCCTGGCTCACACTTGGTAAGATCAGTCCACAAAAATTTATACCGATTACTAACAACATGCAAAAGCAATACTAATCCAAAGATCGTGAGAAAAAAAATCAAAGTTGTTTTAAAAAAAATTTCTAATAGGGGCAAAATTTAAATAATTTTGCTTTCTTTAAAAAAGTTAAACATTTAATTAAATAATTTTAAAATAAATTAGGAGATATTATTTAACATTTTATATATTTCATGTTAGATTTTTGTTTATCTTAACATCTACATATTGTGAGAGCTGGGAAACATATTTTGTACCCGGATATTATCTCCTTTCTCTAACAAAAATGCTAAAATAACCATTCTAAAAATACTCGGATGCTCCAGACAACTGTAGGAAAAAGAGTATAATGGTATAATTCTAAAAATTTCTTACTTTGCCCTTTGATTTGATTAGTTAAAAATTTCCCTTGACACCCCCCACAACCTGCCAGAAAAAGTGATATTTCAAGTTTCACATTATAGGTGGCACAGGATTTGTCACCCGTTTACATGGTAAGTTGAAATAATCACTGTGGTTCCTTTAACAGTATGGTAAAAATTATATCTGGCCACTCCTTTCTTCTGTCTTTTAGGAACAGAAAGCTGAGGACTCACCAAAAGAAAAAGAATGTTGCTTTTAACATGGGTGTCTTCTCCACTGATTTTATGTAAGACTGGTAAGGCTATCTTGTGCTGCCTCAGGACAAGAGCCCCCGTGTGAAGCCCAAACTAGTCATCCTGAAGATAATATCCAATCGTTCATCAGCAGCTGATTGCTTAGCAACTCCATTTGGGGACTCAGAGTAAAGGAAATCTTTCCACTGACCTATACAAACTTGTGGAGCAGGGTCAGCAGAGAAAACCCACCCCCAGAGATACAAGTGAGTATCTCAGGCCTCAGTGTTGCAGGCTACAATCATCCAGTTATGCAACATTACATTTAAATGTTATTCAGGTTAAACATTGCTTAAAGAACAAGTAAAGGTCAAGAATCTGTAGAAATGCCATCCAAGTCTCTAGCTTCATAATACTGAATACTGACTAAATGCCAGAATTTAAAATTCAAAAGAAAGGTAATAGTAAGTCAGGAAAGCTGAAATCTCAGTAAAATTCCTGTGGGTTACTCAGAAAGAATGTGTCCTTAGAGATCGAAGAATTCAAGCTGTATAAATCTTGTGAGATTTGGGAGGAAGCTGAGAGGATGGAAGGTGAGTCACCGCATAGCTTTTACTCTGGCCTGGCCATAGGAGTAATGGGAGGGGAAAGCTCTCAATACTGTGAAGCCTTTTTCTAGTTTCTCAGGGAGGCTCCAGTCAGCTACCCATTGGGATAGGAAGGGGCTAGTAAAGTGAAAGCCTCCTCAGTCAAGAGACTCACCAATACCAGCTTCGAGGCACGGAGCGTGTCTATGGAGCAGGCCCTCAGGTAAGGGCATCATTCACATGCCTCTAATCCCATTGTTCCCACATCACCGAATGGAGGAGCTAAGCTTTAAGGTTCAGCTAAGAAAGCCTCAGAGTAATTTAGGGTTAGGGTTAGGCTGGGCATGGTCTCAGGGACAGGATGACATTGCAACTGAACTCTCACGGTCTGCCCCTAAAGCTTCTGCCAACAGCCACTGTGTGGAATCTCTGAGCTCTACCATTTGTTTTTCTAGAGTGGACATGCCACTCCATAGCACGAACCAAGCTGCTGGTCAAAGACTTCCTTTCCACTCTTGCTTTTCCTCTCTTACCTATGTTTCCTTCTAAAAACGTGTACTTCCCTTACACAAGGAAAGATCGGATCAAGGAAGAGCCCAAACTGGAATGGAGGAAGCGAGGAAGTGTAAGACAGAACCCCTCTTCATGTGGAGAGGAAAAACAATACACCAGAGCGTCACACGAGCAAAGCATTGGCTAACGTGTAAGAGCTCTGCACAGAGGAGGCAGATGTTTTTATAGTTTCTTAATCATAAGTCATGTTGGGACATCATTGTTTGTTTGGGCTAAATATATTTGTGTGATCAGTTTTATTATAAAACAGTCCACTTCCTGCTGTTTACCAGAAGACTGAAAAATATCTTTACTTGTTTAATGACTGGCTTGATTTACTGTTTTTTTCAATAGATTCATGAATTACATTGAAGTGACTCCTCATTTCCTGTGGCTTTGCCCTCTTTGAATCCTATTAGAAACTTCTTTATACATCCTTAGATTTCCTGTTCTTTTCTTGGACACTAAAGCTTTTCTTGATATCTTCTCTCTGCAGATTCTTACGCAGCAGGGCACATTTATTTCAGTAGAAGAATGTGGAGATTCCAAGGTTATTCTAGCAATGAATCAAGGCCAGGTTTCATATCAGCATCTGTGTAGAATGCAAACATTGTCCCACTTGATAAGCTTTTCCCACCCTGTTAACACACTGAGCTCCTTAACAGTAAAGCTCCCGAAAGGAAAAATGTACCATGTTTTTGAACCAGTAGTAGACGGACATTTTATCTGCATTCACAATTTTCCCACTTGCTTAAATTATTCCGTTTCATCCAGTAGATGCACCAGGGGGAAAAGCCAAGGAGTTAAATTTAAAGAAAAAAGCTAGTGGTTTCCAATACTAAAATATAATTGATTTTAAATGTGTCTTTTAACAGTCATTATCCATCCCAGCACACAAACGATGACAGGAGATGGTGCCAGATGCTGTACTGCTTTGATGACCTCTCATCCCAAGCAGTTGGGAAGTTGTAAAGAGGGCGGGGAACACTTCAGTTCAGCCTGGGAAGGTTAAGCAAGACTGTGACTGTGATATCAATCTGATGCCCAGCCTTGGATGAGAAGGTGCTCGATATTCACCAATGAGAGAATTCATATTTGATTTTGTGGGTTTGGCCTTGATTTCTTGCAGATGATAGATTCACCAAGGATCAGAAGTAACTAGATTCTGAGAGAAAAGTCTTCAATATCTACTTAACCCCAACATCGAAATCCTGGTATATGGAAAATAACTTTGAAGAAGGAACTCAGTCCAGAATTTCCTTGACTAGACCTAGATAATGAGAGTTAGGTTGTAAGACCGAAAGCTGTTGATTTCAATGAAACATGCATCTGCTACACTGGTACTTTTCACTAAGGACACAGTATATTGAATTTTGTTCTCGTAATCCTATAGGTATATTTTAAAAACAGAATAATGTGCAGGTATCTAAGAATATTATTTGCAAGAAAATGAGAAAAACGTTAAGATACCATTTCATACATCATGGTCTGCAATAATGATTTTAGTTCAATTTTGTCCCCATGTCTTGTGCCAAGAAAGGCTGATTTATAAAGCATATTCCCCAATCCAGAACCAGATAATACTGGAGATAATTACTACGCCTGGTTAGAGTTTAGGAGCAATTTCCTGAGCCACCGCTTGTAAAAGTGAAAGAACATACATTGGAATGAGCACTGGTCAGCTAGACACTAAAAGAAAAATAAGGAATAGCCTACAGCCCACTCTGCAGTATCAGGTTAGATAATACAATATCTCTTACGATCCTGTAGAAACCTTTATTGTGTGCTTTCACTACCGTGTAGATGTATGAGCTCTTTTTAAGTTTTTTAGGCATATAGAAAAATTAAGTAAATAATATCCCAATTTCCTATTATTTATTGACAATGTAATTGCTTTATCATTTAAAAAATGGGAGCTATTAAGATATAAAGCAGAATTTGATTTTCTTTTGGAGACCAACTTGTATTTTTATTTCAAATAAGAAAAAAATCTTTGCCTTTAATATCTTATGAGATTTGTAACAATAAAAGAATTGAAATGGCAAGAATATTGTTTTATTTTTGAAAGAGGTGCATTAAATCTTAAAGGAGATTTAATTTGAAGATTTAATGTATAATTCAACCTTAAAAAGATACTGTTTTATCTTTAGACCAATCATGGGTACCTTTAATCTTACTTTAAGAAACGACTGTTAGTTAATGTTGATTTTCTTTAAGTTTTCTAAATTCATTCCTGTTTTTAAATGACACTTTATTCGTGTGAATGTTGGCAAAACCAAATGAGTGAGCCTTGGTAAATTAAAACAAAAATGTATTCACTACTTTAGGCTATTGTTTGGTTTTTTAAAATTTATTCTTTACCGATTTAGCTTTGATTATTTATTTGTATAAATTTTCAGTTTCAGTTCAGTAATGCATAGAGAAAAATTATAAACAAATCTACATGTTAAAACAAAACATTGCAAAACACCCTAGATATTTAGTACGATGAAGATACTATTATATCACAGTGAGTTTTAAAAAGAGAGGTTTCACCTCTTTCTCTAAAGAAATAAAAAGACAGACAGTCATTTCTTATCTAAATCTTTATTAGAAGAAAAAGCCAACGTATCTAAAACAATGAGTAACAACAAATTTCATTAAGTAGGAAACATCTTAGTTATCAAAGGTAGTTAGACAACATGTTCCTAATATTTCTGCACAGCAGAAGCACACCGATTATAGAGCTCACACTGTCATGCCCTCGTGGGCTTATTTTTGGCCTAAGAGCAGCTAAAGTCACATTTAAGCAAATGTGATGATAGATAAACTGATGTTACTTAAATGTAGGTTGATTTGCAAATCTTTCACCAGCTATCATTACGGCTGACTTATCCTTAGGATGAGTGCTTTCGTGGACTCTGCATCATGGAGGAACAAACTGAATTCATTTGCTTTAAAGTTAGTGCTACTAGTAAAGTTACTTAAAACTGAATGAGAAAGTGTTCCTGTTTATACTGGTGCAGTAAAAAAGCAACACGTTATAAACAAGCTGTTTTGTATCAAAAGTTAGAAAATGTGAGACATCTACAGAACAGCCTCTGATGAAAACAGTCATATGTAATGGAACTGTTCAGTACAAAACATCTGTGAGCACCCTTTCCGGGGTAAAGTTTCCCTTTGTAACTCCTAGAAGTTTCTTTTTCTAGTGTGCATAAATCACAGAAAGATGCAATTTTACATCTGTTGTAGTTTTTAAAGACTGACTATAGAAAAGACTACATTTTAAAATTTCTTTTAAACAAAAGGAAACAACCCAGCAAGTGTCCTTTCTTTCAACATTTGCTTTCCTTGCACGTAGCACACAGTCATGAATATCTGCTAGGTGCAAGGGAAATTGTTCTATGCCCCATCTTGTACTCTCTGGTGCTGAGAATATCAAACATGGTGAAATGACCAGTGGATTCCGATCAGTGAGCAAGAGGAAAACAAATGCAAGACTTGTCTTAGTCACTAAACATTGCAGGTTTTCATTTCACTTAACGTTTGTAAACTTGCCAAAAGCTGGGTAATATTAAACAGCCAGTAAGGCACTTTGTCAGAGGACGACGTAGTAAAGGCTGGATGGTTGAGAATTTGTCTAAAGGGAAGCACTCTATATGTAGCAAGGCTGGAGTGAGGTGGTCCTCTCACTGGTTTACTGTCAAACAAGAACGGGAAAAACTTTACAAATGTTTACTTCACTTTGTTTACCAATTTTCCCTGCAGAAGAAATCATTTAGCTATCATCTTCAAAATATATTAGGAGCTATCAATTTAAGTAACATATCCCTTTTCAGTTTAATATTTAAAAGAATATTAACATACTCGGTATTATTTTCAAAACATCCAAGCCACTATATTTAAAAATGAATTACAAAACAAAAGATCTTTGTATAAAAATGTTTCATGTTATTAACAATTTCATTGCAACTTCCCATGGCTTCACATTGTACAGTAAGCTTTGGTATAAAACATGCAAATACAAGCCAACAGGCTCGTGAGGACAGGGTCCCTACACACCGAGCGCTTAGGAAACAAGTGTTGCTCAGACAGCAGAGGAGAAAAGGTAACACACCGCTGTGAGATGACATTTGCTTTTCTACTGGTCCTTAGTCTATAAATCTTGCTCCAGCACAATCTTCATCAGAGACGGGCTCGCGAAAAAGGGTCTTGCTTCTGAACCTTCGTTTCTTTCTAAATCTTCCACTAGGAGGAAGCAGGGCACACAATAACTAACAAAGCAAAACCCTAAGAGAAGTAACATCGCCATCTGCTGCACGCGCGCTTTACAGCAATTCGAGATACCACATTTTAAAAACGGCACCGTTTGGCATCAATATTATTGTAAACATAGGTGTGAAAAAACAATCAGCCCTTGTGGTGTCAACAAAATAGAATCTCATTTAGTAACTCTGATCAGATTTTGCCAATACTGCATGCCATTAAGGTGCGTGGTTGACGAAATAACTTTTATTTATCTTCTTGTTTTTGGATGTACTTCCTAAATTACAATACTGATATTCAAAATTGCTTTTGTCATCAACAACTTTGGTGGTACGGCCTTGGAAAACATTATCTGTAAAATGTTGATAAACAGTATTTCAAATCTTTCAACTGCAAGTGTTGAGAACTATTGCTGTTTTCCTGACAAATATCAATTTAATTGCTCTATAAGAAAACGGCTTCTACATTTCTTCTCAAAACGCTGCTGTTAATCTACTCATTTAAGTGATACAAAGAAGTAAAAGCAGTATTTTTCTAGCCAAGACTAGGCCCATGAAACAGTTAAACAGGCTCACATGCTAATTTGTGTTTTATTCAAGCGATTTTTCCAACTTCTACATGTGTCAGAATCACCCGGAGAACTTTGTAATATGCTACTCAATGCCCATCTACAAACTCAGTGGGCACAGGGATCTGAGTGTACGGCAAGCTCCCTGGTAGAAGTCATTATTCTGCTAGATTTTTGTTCTGACCCTTGTATTACTGGGTAAGAAAGTAATAAGGAAAAAAAATCTAGAAAGAAAAGCAATCACTCTTCCCTATCTTGTCGTTCAAGGCTCATGAGAATGAGGAAGGCTGTTTGCCAAGAGGTGAGGCCAAGGGCCACTTTTACTCCAATAGTATTAAGAAAGTGAGTCAAAAACAAGTTGGTGGTCATTTTAAGGACCAGTATTTTAAAATATTTCCCTATTTATTGGCTTCTTATCATTAAGCTGCCATGAAATCCATTTAAGTCTAAGTTCCTACACTGCAGGATAATTAAATAAAGCAGTATTTGTATTAACTTGTAATCATACATTTCTGATTGTCTTGTTGGATGTGTGTGTTGTAATCTGATCAACAAATTCCTTGCTGTTGTACACAAGATTAGTGCAAAAGCCCCAAAGATGCCAACTGATTCTATGCTCCTTTAAGGGTTCATTTTTACACTGTCAGCCATAGTCTATATCTTTGTACATGGGATGAGTAGACAAGGGGTATTAGTGTCTCATTCATGCTTTGCCTGGCCATGCAAGGATCAGGTATGTCTTGCCTGAGGCTGGCTTGCTGCTCTGGCCAGCAGCAGTGGAGTGTAGCAATAATATTCCTCCTGAGCTCTGGACACGGAGATTCAGATGTGACCCTTGTGAATGTACCCAGTGAGGTCAGCCATATATTCCCTTAGCGTAAAGTCTAAAATGTCTTACTTATCTTTTCTTGTTCCTCACTGAAAACTGAGCTAAAATTAAACCTTTTGTATATAAAGGCCACATGATCTGTTTAATCTTGAAATACAGGTATGCTTGTGAAAAGAAAAAAAATCACTCCTTTGAAACAAATCCATACTTATCTTCTATATGGTGGAAATGGGAAACCTGTGTTAGAGACCAATGGTATGAATTCTCTAGAATTTTTTTGTTCAGGATATTTTTATGGTGGCCAGAGGGTCCTATTATTGAAACATTATTCTAGGACTCAAATTGAGCTTCAATGTAAATAAATATAAATTCACTAAAAGACAATGAACTGTGAAGGTCCCACAGTAACTTTTGCCCAGTATTGCTCTTGGTAGAGCCTGTCTGACATTAATATCTAGATGTTTGTTATGGACTTCACTCACTTACTAAAATATACATCATAAGGAACCATTAATACACATTTAATCACAGCTTAGAGTTGCCCAGCAGCTTGAACAGTATAAATATAACAATAGCACCATATTTACAAATGTAGTACCTTATGCTGGTTCACTATAAATCAATATCTTTATGGCTAGTTGATTACACATTTGTAGTGCTTTCAAAAATTGCCTGAATATCCTTTACAAATTTACACTTATAAAAAGAAAGGCTATCAAAGTGCTGCTGCGGGAACAACACGCTGAGTTACAAAAGTTATTAAAACACTTTCAGCTGTAAGTTTTTAAAAATGTTTGACATTAACACTTGACTCCTCCATAGGGACTGTCATCTATAAAATGTGCTACTTCACAGAGGCCACTGCCACCAAATGCCTGACCACTCCATGGTACCAAGGACGGGCTTTTTTTTAGAAGTAGCTCAGAAATTTCACATTATTCCAAAGCAACGTTCGCAAGTGACAGTTGACCTAATTCCCAAAGTGTCAACTTAAAAGTAGAGATGGCACCATTTAGAGTTCTGCTACTCTTTCTGCTTTCGGGGGACTGGTTGCTTCTTGACCAGCATCTCGTGCAGGCTAGGGGTTATGAAGTAGGGCTTTTCTGCAGATCCATCATTCCTTTCCAGATCTTCACCTGTGTTTTCAGCAGCCAAAGCAGGGCAAAGGCAGCAAGCAGCAGCAGAACAATTATGTGCATTTTTACAAGTTGGAGAGTAGTTGCACAGGGGAAGAAACCAGAGATATCAGTGTTAGAAAGTAAAACAGAAAACAAGTTAGAAAAAAAGAAGACAAATTAGTGCAGTTAAATTGCTGATGCTGGACCAGTCAAAAAGCCCCAACCTCTGCTATAAAGCACTGGCCCTTTCCCTGTTCCTTTCTCCTTCCAAAGAGGTTTATTTTGATGGTTTAACAAAGTTTTCCATGTGCTTCAAAAGTTTTCTCCTTAAGTCCTGCAACCACTCTTTTCAGAACTGTATAAATTGCCACATCTTTGGGTATGAAGTTAGACGGGAAGTGTGCTAAGCTTAAGTGATAGCTGCCTTTGAGGACTTAAAGTCTTGTGTAAGAGTAGTTCACACACGTGTGTTACAGATGAATCAGCTGAACCAGGGATGTAAAGGGCTCTGCGGAAGTCGATGGTTCTGAGGCAACAAGGAGGAGAAGAAAACCCAGTCTCTCAGCATCCAGTCCAGTTCTCATCCTACTTAACTATGAAGTGCCTTGCTGTAAATCTTTGTGATCTCCCTCAGATTACATTCGAAAGCTAACACGAATATTTCCTGCCTTGCAGCATGTAAATGCACCTTCTTGTCTTGATTGCTTAAGGTAACAGGGAAACTGCTAGGCTGTTACTGATCTACCAGCTGGTTGGCTGTGGAAGGCAGCAGAATCACGCTGAAAATCAAGGAGATGTTTGCATGGGATTCACTTCACTGCAAATGCATATATCTCACTGCAGACAGTATCTATATG
This sequence comes from Dinomys branickii, assembly GCA_004027595.1. Classification (NCBI taxonomy): domain Eukaryota; kingdom Metazoa; phylum Chordata; class Mammalia; order Rodentia; family Dinomyidae; genus Dinomys; species Dinomys branickii. Next base: position 62,333 of record PVLD010009123.1, on the reverse strand, counting down.
GTTTTGGGAATGGTGGGATTACTGGTTTAGTAGGTTTTTAAATTAGATCTCTCACAGGCATGTAACCTTCCTCACATATTAATTGAAAAGCTAAGGAACATGATAGACACTGGGCATTTTGTTCTCCTTTTATCCTTAATCTTATTTCTGTACAACATCACATATCCTGGGTCTACGTTATTACTATCCTGGGGGTGCTGAGAGGAAGCCTGGTCTGGATCACATTAATAATCATCTACAACTATTATTCTTTCCAGCAGGATTCACAGTGCCTTGTGATGTTAAAAGATGTCCTGTTTCTGTAAATAAAGTGTTTGCAAATGGTTGGCATTAAAAAAAAGAACAAGTTTTCCAGCAACCAGGATAATAGGTATAAAAAGGTACATGGAAAGTAAAAGTATAGTTCTATACAATCAGAATTTGCCGTGGGGTATCATTAAGAAGAATGTTTTCCAAAGTATGATGTTCCCCATCCTAACAGCTGGGGAGGGCGGAGAAATACCACATGGCTTCCCTTGTTCTCCACCAGCAAAGACACAAGCTTTGAAGGGAAACTGTTCATGTCAGCACACAACATATTGAATGAAACTGATAGTATATCTGACTTTCAAGAAGTTGGAAATTTATTAACAAATATGGGTGGGAAATTTCTTATTGTTCATATGCTGCCATCTTTAAAATTAACAAAATTAGCCCAAGCTTGCAAAGACTGGAAACTAGTAGGTTCTAGACATTTCCTGCAATAAATTTTGAGAACTATTTTCAGCTGTGAGAATGAGGAAGATCAGAGAGGGATCTCCACACATTGCTCTTGTGATGAGCATCTGAGAGGAGAACAGAAATCGCTGCATATTCCAGAGTCCTGTTTCTGCCCTGTTAGGCACTGCCTAAAGGGTGAGTCTTACTCGGGAGGAACTATTTCTTTACTACGGTAATGATCTCCACTCCTAACCTCACTGTGAAGCTGGTCCTGTAATTTGCTCTAAGAAGTAAGCTCTTGCCTCTGTACTCAGCAATGTCCTGCAAGAGAGTTTTGTCTGCTTATCTTCCAGCAATTGTACTACAGAAATAATCACGCAGGGTCTGTAACAATATGGCTAACAGGTTCTGTTGTTGTTTCTTATTTTTTCATGTGTGGTGGGGGTTGAACTAAGGGCTTCTGCATTGAGTGACACCCACAGCCCTTTTAAAAAAATATTATTTTGTTCTGTTTTGAGGCAGGGTCTTGCTAAGTCACCAAGTTGCCCAACTAGGTTCAAACTTGCAATCCACCTGCCTCAGCCTTCCAGAATGCTGGGATTACAGGCGCATACCACCACACCTGGCTAGATTCTTCTCTTACCTGCTAATCCTACCTTCTCTAGATTTGCCCAAGAAATTCACCAAAAGTGACGGCCAGATCAAAGTCCTAATGGGATTACATTCTCTGGGTTGTTTTAGAAGTGCCACTAAAATAAAAATACTCATCCAGTGTGAGTCACACCTGCTGTATAGGTTGACACTGTGTGAGTCAGTGACGGAAGCTCTAATGATGCACTACCTCCAAGCCCCTTCATGGATCGTGCCACTTCCTAGGTGCACTCTTCCCTGAACCCTGTCAGTTTGTCACCACATCACGTCATGTGAATTTGTCCCAGGTGTCTTTGAAATTGTTGCCATCTTAGCTTTATGAGAATAGAGGTCCTCAAGGAATTCCCCAAACCCACTTCCCAAAGTCCAGTCGCAACCTCGGTTCTGTTCACAAAGCACAGCAGAATCCCATCACTACGAGGGATTTGACCACATTCAGAAATGACAAAGAGGCCTCTTGCTAGCACCAAGCCATGCAGTCTGAATTCCTGGCAGGAGCTGACTCTCCTGTGCTTTGCAAACTCTGTGGTCTCAGCTGCTAATTATTTGGGTGTGGGTGTGAGTGTGATTTTGTATTTCCCTCACAGCTTTCCTAAAGTATAATTTCCCCCCAGTTTTACTGAGGTATAACTGACAAAAAATTGTATATATTGAAGGTATGCAGTGCTTTCATTCATGTAGATATTATGGAATTATGACCACCAGCAAGCTAGTTGACATATTTATTATCTCACAAAGACATCTGTGTGTGTGTGTGTGGACAGTATTTTAGATCTCACTGACAAATTTCAAGTGTATGGTACCGTGTTACTAACTGTGGTCACATGCTGTACATCAGCCTTTCAGAGCATGTTCACCTTGTAAGTGTGAGTTCGTACCCTTTGGTCAGCATCTCGCTATTTTCGTCAGTCCTAGATTCCGGATCACCATCCTCCCTGCTTCTGAGTTTGAAGGTTTTGATTACACATTTAAGTGGCACGGTACAATATTTGTCTCTCTGCCTCTGGCTTATTTCTCAGCAGTTATGACTTTAAAAGCACCTACACAGCAGTGTCTCCTTCCCAATAAGTACTGCTTTGCAGCTGTGGTGAAACAGCAAATCCACAAGCCAGCTACGGGCATTAGCCTTCACCCTCTCACCTCCAGCTGCCTACCCAGGGGATCCTGCATGCGGAATACTTACAGAAGCAGAGGAAAATGGTTTCAACACATGTTGCATAGACACTAAAGCAGCCATGGGCAACCAGGTAAGATCCCAAAATGACAGTCTGTAAATGGGGAAAGAAGAGACCAACAGGTCACTGGCTGTGTTTCAAAGAAAAATAAAGCAGCTGTAAATGAAACTCAAACTCCGTGTTGGAAAAGACTTCAATATACAGACCATGCAATTTTGTCTGCTTTGTCCTGAGGTTTAAAAAAAAAGGTACTAGATTACCTGTCCATGTTCTTACTGCTTACCTCAAGCCCAACCCAAATAGCTCAGCTTTAAGGTCCTGTATACCCAGGGAGCTAAGTGTACGACCACATGCTGCCTGGATTGAATCCCATCTTGAGCCCTCAACAAGTTACCTAACCTCTCTGTACCTCCTTCATTAAGTGGGCAGCAGGGATGAGGAGAATGTGCCGGACAGCATTTATATGCTATGGAGTAAGCGTGTTCATACATTGTAATAGATACGGCAGTTTTCACCCGGATCTCTTCCAGCTGCTCCACCCATCCCATTTGCCGGCAGCTGCAGACTCAGCTGCTTCCAGGGCTAGCAATTGCCCTCCCCGCAGGGAACTGCCCTCACCCAAGGTCACATCCCACTTAAGGTCAGCTTGTGGCTACCAGCTGTCTGATGTGTTTTGTAAAGGCCCAGCTTCTTTCCCTAAACTTCCTGGAATTACATCTATGGCCACAGCTGTGAGTCAGCACCACACAGCCTCTGCTGCTGCCCTGGCCTGCCCACCCCACTTCCGCACAGATGCATCTCGGGACACAATTCCTGATAACCCTTTTGCATGCAGTCCTCTACCTCAGTAGATTTTTCCAAGGAGCCCAATCTGGAGGGCAGGCTGGGGGTCGGCACACAGTAGGACCTGTACTATCAGCTGTCTTGACTACTTTCTTGTTATTACAACATTTACATCTCTGATCCATCAGAATCAATAGTACTTAGTTGCTATGGACTGAATTGTGACACCACCCCTCCCCCAAAAAACTCTAACAAATTTTACACTGAAGCCCTAACTCCTATTGTGATGGAATTTGAAGGTGAGTCCTCTCAGAGGTTTCGGTCAATAAGGCAGTATCCTTATGAAAGGATTAGTGCCCCTGTAAGAGAAGGCACGAAAGGCATGGTCTCTCTGTCCCCCTCAACTCTGGGAAGAAGGCCTTCATCAGCACCTGAAGGAGAGCCATCAGAGCAGTCAGAAATAAATTCCTGTTGCTTAAGCCTCGCAGTCTGTGGTACTTCTGTTATAGCAGCCCCAAATGAATAAGACAGACACCACTTCTTACCAGCAAAGGTACCCAGTAGTAATTTAGAGATGTTGGTCCTCCCAAAACCACTGGCATTTTTTCTGTAAAAAGTAGGAAGGCCAGGATACCTACATTGAAGAAGCAGAACATGTGTGAGTATGTATGATGCATAGCAAAGGTATATACAGCTTTTTGTAGAAAAGCAGTTTTTTCTAAGAGTCTTTTAAACTTTTCATTATTTATTGTTATTATTACTTACCTATAAGTGCAGAAATTAGGATTTTTCCCAGGATTAATACAAAATATGTGACTTCATCTGTTACTGCAACTCTGAGCATTTGAAAAGAGAAAGTGCAATATTGTGTTTAGAATGCATTTGTGACTTGATATTTATGGGAATAAACAACTCACATGTCCATTTGAATGTGTCTTTGCTGAAATTTCACTTGGCAATTGTTAAATGCAGGAAATGAGCACAGGGCTTGTTAAGTGCAAGCAGAAACGGGTGAAGTTGCCAGTTATGTTTAATGAAGTAAACAGAAGATGGCATTGTAGGGCCGTTGTGTGCTGGGGGACAGGCAGATTCCTCCTCTCTCTGCTTTGAGACGGAGACACCCTGAATCCTGGGGATGTGGCATGTGTACTCTGATTTTGCCCAGTGAATCTTCATTATTTTGGGGAGGGGGAAATGGCCATTGCCAGGATGACGAGCTGGGCCATGTCTTTAAGCAGAGGGGAAAATATAAAAGAATAAATGCCAGTGGGTATAAGAACCTAGGTGGAAAATGGAAACAATTCTCACATCTGAAAACAAAGTGGTGATATGAGAAAGAAGGTTTAAGTCTCTCAACTTAAAAGACACTATTTTTGATATGGCTACCAGTACTTCAGATGGCAGCGTGTCAAGGTGGAATGCTGAGGCTCAACAAATTGTAGCTTGTAATTTTCAATTTGATTACTTACTTTAAAATGTTTCTCATCAGAAGGTTGAAAGCATCTCTGGCCGACCTGCAGAAGTTTTTGCCATATATTGCAATCTGAGGAACATGATCGATATTATTGTAATTTCAGTTTCATGACGGAAACAAAGGGGTATCCAACCCAACAACAGGTCAATAACAACGATAATTCCGGTCATCCCTACTGATCCCTCCTCTCTCCTCTCTCCACCATTTGGGTTTGTGTTTGGCCCGGGAACTGTGTGTCTCGACTCTGCCCAACTCTGGGTCACTAGTAACACAGTGCTCTGCACACGCCGTGCACCCCCAGGCTCTGGGGGATCAGGCAGCCTTCCACAGAAGCTGGTCTTACTTTGAAATCCCAGGTAAGGGCTCTGTCTTTGAAATGTTCTGGCTACAGTCTATCGTTTAATGGGTTAAATATTGCAGTGTTAACCTCAAAATTTACTCTGAAGCTAATCCAGTGCCTTTCACTGTACTTGATTTACTGATCAAAAGGGTCAACACAGTACTCTCACTGGAGGCAAACTAATGCCTATTAGAATCACCATGACTGTTCTAAGCACATCTCCAGACCGTGTCACTGTGACAATAAGCAAATGTCATGAGTCTTGTGTTATAATTTATATCTAAATGTCCCCCAGGAGTCTCATGCACCCCTGGGTGGGGTTTTCTGCCAGACCCCTCTTCCTTGCTGCCTGCCTTGGGGCCAGCTAGAGATGGACTGAAGTCTCTACAAATGGTGAGCCAAAATTAACCTCTCTTCCTTGAGTTTGCACGGGTTGTGTATTCTGTCCCAGCAATGAAGAAAGTGACTAAGATATGCAGCTTCTAAATGGTAAGAGAATTATACTTCTGGATCATCTATTTAAAAATGTTTCTGTAGAAATCTACATATCTGCATAAGAAATAAGTAATAAATTATTATCAATGCCCACATATCCCAACACACGATTCACACGAACAATCAGAACAGCCCGTACAATTATGTAAACCCCCGGGTTAGAAAGATAGTTTCTTCTTCTAGTGAAACAGACCAGAAAAGCTTTCCTCCCACTCAACTGTCAAAAACACATAAACTATGTGCAGTCTAGCACCTTTTAAAATTTCCAACGGAAATAATATCTACCCTCATGAAGAGCTACTGAGAGTACTAATAAAGTATGGTTACGATGCTATTTCAACTAGGAGAGCACAGCTGTGACTCCTGCCCTGGGGTCAGGAATCCTTCTGTCAGTGCAGTGATACATTTGACTGCATGGATCTAAAACGGCTGCAGCCAGAAGCACGCAGACCTGGGACTCAGTTTGGAAAACAGCAACCTAATTAATAAAAAATCTACTTACCATAATATAGGCGTTTTTGTTTAAAAACTTTATCAGTTTTTCCAAACACCAGAAACAGCATGCCAGGCAGCATTTGAGGAATTTAGAGACGATGTTCTGGGCCTCTACAAGAAATAAATATTTAAATATACAATGGCATTCTTAAGGGTGCAGTTCAGTGGCCTGGAGTACATTTGCTATGTTGTGCAGCAACCACCACCATCCAGTCTCAGAACTTTGCACCTTGTCCAACAGAAATTCCATAACCATCCACAATCAGTCCCTGCCTTCCCATGGCTGCTTGTAACCTCTACTACCCTTTCTGTCGGTATGCCTTTGCCTCTTCCAGGGCACCTGCCAAGTGAGTAGTGTAAATGTGTCCTTTTGTATTCTGCTCGTTTCACTGGGTTTTGTGTTGTGAAGCATCATCATTTCATTCCTTTTGAAGGCTGATACTCCACTGTGTGTAGATAACACATACGCTTTTCCATTCAACTTGTAATGGAAACCTGGGCTGTTCCCATCATTTGGCTATTGTTAATGGTGCTGCCTTGAATACTGGTGGGCAAATACCTGTTCGTTCCCTTGCTCTCAATTTTCTGAGTATATCTTTAAAAGTGGAGTTTCTGGATTGATTGGAAATTTTAATTTTGACTTTTTTAGTAAAAGGCGAAAGATTTGTACGATCTGAAGAAAACCAGAGTATAATTTTGACTTTTTAAGGAACAACCACCCTGTCTTCTACAGTGGCTATACCATTTTACATTTTCAACAACAACATACAAGAGTTTGAATTGTGCTATATTCTTACAAATATAATTTTTTGTTGTTATCATTTTTATAGCCGTTCTAGTGGATGTGAAGTTGTAGCTCATGGTGGTTTTGATTTCTCAGATGACTAGAGATACTGAATATCTTTTCCTGTCTATTTGGCCATTTCTATATCATTATATTATCTTTGCAGAATTGTGTCTTTGCCATGTTTTGTTGTTGTTACTGTTTTGTGTTTTTGCTGTTGAGTTGTAGAAGTTTTTTATTAATCCTTCATGTGGTATTTTCAAGTCTTTTCTCACATTCTGTAGGTCTCTCCCTCCCTCTCTCTTCCTCCTTCTCTCCTCCCCTCCACTTCCTCTCACCTTCCTCTTCCTCCTTCTCTTTCTCATCCTTTGATTTGATGTGCAAATATTTTTAATTTTGATCCAGTCCAGTTTGTTTTTCCTTTCATTTCCTATACTTTTGATGTGATAGCCAAGAAATCTACACCAAATCCAATGTCATAAAGATTTTTTTCCTATGCTTTCTTATAAGAGTTTGACAGTATTACCTGCTATGTTTCTGTCTTTGACTCATTTTGAGTTAATTTCAATTTAATTTAGTGTAAGAGTCCAGTTTTTCCACCTTAAAAAGTCTGATCTTGTCATATCAAATAGTTTTATATGTAAGGGTTTATTCTGGGGTTCTGTTTTAGGTCTAGACAGGAAGTGTTGATCCTTTAAATTTGATGTTTCTTTCAAGATGGTTTTGGCTATCTTTTTGTTTTGTTTTGTTTTGTTTTTTGAGACAGGGTCTCACTACGCAGTTCAGGCTGGCCTTGAGCTCACTTTGTAGCCCAGGCTGGTCTCGAACTCGCAATGATCCTCCTACCTCAGCCTTCCAAGTGCTGGAATTATAAGCATGCACCACCATTCCCAGCAATCTTTTAAGCACATTATAAGCAGAGTTCATGTGTTTATAAAACGTATGTTTCATCAAGAAGGCAATGCCACCCACATTTGTATTCTACTAACATGACCCAGGCTCTCAACTTGGAGCTGCCTACTAGGCATCTCCACTATGCTTCTCAACAGGAACACATTAAAACAGAAATCTTAACCTCCTTTCGAAATTTGTTTCTGATGGCTTCTATATCTTAATATAGAAGGTCACACCAGTTTTATCTTTTACTTCACCATTGCTCCTCCCTTCCCCTGACATTCAGCCACTCAAGTCCTCTTGGATTGCTCTTTAAAGCATATCCCAGACTTCACACCATTTCCTTCCTTCCCACCCTAGTCCAACTTAGAGTCACCACCTCTCCCCCACCCTACCACCCACCCGAGTCCATTCTCTTTACGTAAGTCTGAAGGTCTGAGATGCATTCTGAAGCCTTACTTTTAAGACGTCTGTCCATGTATTCTAGGATCACTTTAAACACCTGAATTAATGCAAGAATTAATGATCCAAATGCTAGGGATCCCGTGTGATATCTAGGCAAAGATAAAATGAGAACAAAATTAAAGTACTGTTACTATTAATGAAGAGGTGGCTAGTTGAACAGTTTTCAGGTAAAGAGGATATTTAGAAGTTCTTATTCAAATTTATAAAAGTCTCCATAAATGGTTTTATATCATATACATCTGTCTTGTCCTCTATTTATCAGTAGCATTTTCATACATCAGGATGTTTGACCTGATCAGTGGAGAGACAGAGCCAAATTAATCCTTAGTAACACACTAACCACAGATGAGGAAGTGGGTGTAGCGTTTAACATGAAGCTTACCGTACTGCTTGTCCAAATGCAGTAAAGAGGGGAAGTGTTGGGATGTCGTCAGGCTTTTTCATGGCCCAGTAGTAACTAGCAAAGGCACCAGCAAGGGTACAACGACCCAATGCAATGACAAAGTTTATAAGCCAAAGAAAGACAAATAGATTGTACAAATGCAAGGTAGTTATGTATTGATGGTACAGACTTTTTCCACCATAGAAAGCGAAGTTACAGAGGGCTCCAGGGCATGCTTTGGGAACATCCGTTGAACTAAAAATCTGTAGTCAGAAAAGATCAACGTGAGAACATCATACAACATTCCAAGATAATAACTGACTGACTTTTCCTCCTTCATAGTTTGCTTTTCTTCTCCCTTAGCTTTTACTGTTACTCTCCTATCTGCTACCATATCATATTAAATTGCTCTTTAATAAACTCTAGAAAGTATCTCATTTTCAATCATATGCTCATCACTCAGCAAACCAGTAAAATTTCAAATTTTTTAGTGTTTTCATCAGCCATACCAGGACAAGAAATTCCAGCAAAAGACAATGCTTTCTCTCTGTTTTGCCCACCAATTTCAGTGCTCTCCTGCTATCACCTGACCAAGCCTCTCCTTCTGTACATAGTTACCCTCCTAGCTGCTAGAGTGAATAGCAGCTCTGTCTTACGGAGACCTCTACAGTTGCAAAGGCAGTCTAGTAGAATTCTTCACTGAAGTAAGTAAAGGGAAGTAAGTAAACAAGAAAGTTTCTTTTACTTACACTTGGGTCACAGGTTTCATTTTCATGTACACATGGCCCCTGTTGGGCAGAAACTTTGTAAACAGGTACCCCTGATGTAGCCAAGGAACTGAGTAAGCTCTGTTAAGGATAATTTTCTGGTAGACTGAAAATAGACAAAGCAATAATGCAGCTAACTCTAAAGTCCATGGAGAAATTAACCTCACAAATCTTCTAATACTGTATTTTAATGACTGAGGCATCAGGCCTTGATTAAAATAACCTTGGCCAAATGTACTCAGTAGCCCCCTAAAACAGTCCAAACCTTAAAGAGGTTTCTTAATTTATATGGACACAAAATAAAGCAAATCTACCACATGACCTTTGGCAGTTGGTAGACGGAGGTATTAAATCAGTAGACTACAACTCTTTTATCACCTGGAGAAAATTTCAGTTACTTTTTTCTGGATATTTCTCATTCTTCTCAGAAACAGAAGATCCCAGACACCAACTGCAGGTTTCTGAATAGTAATGTGGGAGCAAGGCCCAAAGAGAGCAACCCTCAAAGGATACACAGCTGTCACAATCCAGTAGGAAAAGCAGATGGAGAGCAAAATGAAAGTTAAAACTGGATAAACTAAGGTACTAGGGATGTATCCAATGGCTCTGGAAGAAAACAAAACGTGTTCACTGGTGCAGACAGAGGGATGAGGATTTACTTTTACATGATACAGCTTAATTCATCTTCTTAAAAAAAGTATTAGAAAGTCTTTCTTATCTGCCTGCTTGTCACTTGTGCACACTAATTTTAGGCAAGCAATAATCATTTTACCACCACCTCCTCATAGCCACTCTTTAAGTAACTCCTTATGTTTTTTTTTCCCCAGATAGTCATTTCTTGGATATTTCCTCATAAGATTTGTAATGTTCACCAGCTCAGTCATTCGGTTTCTAACTTCTTTTAAATGACTGTTTCAGCATATGACAGAAGATTAAACATGATACTATTTGATGTAACTATTGGAAATTACTATGGAAATCTTATCATCCCAGAGGCACTGACATGTCTTAGATTTCCTTCTTTGGCTCGTTATTTCTCCATTTACTGACTTTAACTGTATTATTGAGTATTTTCGAGTTTATTTTGCATTCTTATATCCATTTCTTCTAGCCCTTATTTTCTATTGAACAAACTGTTGGCCTCTCACAGTTCCATTGGTTGTTTATCTCTCTCCTCCCTCTCTCTCTCTCTCTCTCTCTCTCTCTCTCACACACACACACACACACACACACACACACCCCTTTGGGGTCAGGACAAGTGGAGCAAGTTACAGTGAACTGCACGATAACATACTATTTAAGAAATAAACCCAGAAAATCGGTAGTTTTCAGTGGATAATGACAGGGTGACAGTTATTGTAGGGAAAGGAGAGAGTTTAACAAACTGCTTGTTAACTGCTTAAACCACTGGCTTCAGGTGGCACTATTATTACAATAATAATAGAGAAATTTTGTTAAAATAGTCCTTAAGGATGATTAAAAGTAATTTGGCTCTTGGTCCCTGACAACTTAGTTCTTACTTCCTTCTAAGTAGAAAGCATGTTTTTGGCTTTATAGGCATGTGTTCCTTGTTTCTTCCATGAAAGATTAACAGTAATGACCTCATGTGACCTTCTGGAGTAATTTGGAAACTATAGGTGTTATTGCCTCTTGATATGAATTACAGGTGTTATTGCCTCTCAACATGAATTTTATGAAAGACTTAATGTTTATTTCATAACATTTTAAAATAAAAATGGCTGCAGGTCTTAAGTGTTCCTGAATTGTGAGCTTTATATACAAAATGCATAGCCTGGTATTCTGAGAATAAATCATGCCATTAGAAAATTTTTTCCTTGTAGAGAAATGATAATAGCATGTAACTGACTTTGTAGAATCATGATGATTTAAAGCTTTATAAAATAGCTCAATCATTAATTTTAACATAGATCCCACTCTGGAAATAATAGAACCTATAATATAGCTAACTTTTATACAGAATTTAGTTTACTTTTATATATACAACTTGCTGTTCAAAAATGTTAATACATAGATGAGATAGATTTTACCATATGACAACTGAGGTCTGCAAATATTAAAGGACTTGGTAGTGGTGACCTTTCTAGTAAGAGTCTGAACTTGACCAAGTCTTCTTGAATGGAAAACAGTTTTCTCTAGCAGATCTTCTTAAGGGGAAAGTGGGGCACAGCATCTAGGCAATGTGGTGGCTGAATTAACTGATGGATACACATTGTCTGAGTCCCTATGTTAAGGGCCTTACTTGCTCCCTTCCTTCAGCAGGGAAATGGCCAAATGAATTCGGCTCCTGAGGAAGATCAGCAAGAGGATGATGACCACTTCAAGGATGCAGAGTATTATCACTTTGAAGAGGAAAAAATAAATTAGTCTGTGATACCCATCAATCCAAAAAAAGTACCAAAACTTCTCTGCAAAGGCTAGGACTGAGCTTTATCATTATTTCTATCAATTCTGATACCTCATAATTTAAGCAGTACTACCTCTCTCAAGAGCTGGTCTTACAAAGTCACTTTTGACACCTCCAAGAAATGCTAAGAAATCCAGATAGCTCAAGCTTGAGCAACTCTACAGCTTCATTTCATCTGTGAAAGCATTTCACAGCATTCATATAAACTGGGCACAGAAGCAGTGAAGGAACAGCCTCTTTAGGCAGTGCTATTTCACATGTACTCACTATGAGTTTCACGGAGTACGAAACCACTACAGATAAGTTTTCGGGCTGTCCACCTTGCTCTCAGTGCCTACTATTCATCCCTGCTAACTGCCAGGGCAGGCTCTTGGCTACTACATTTTTATTTTGTGACCACTAACTGCTGGAATCAGGGTAAACCCAACCCAAAATGGCCAATACCAAAGTGATCACTTCAAGGATACAGAGTGTTACCACTTTGAAGAGGGAAAAAGAAATTAGCCTGTGGGGCTCTAGTTCAGTTTTGAGGTCTTAGAGATTTGAGGATTTAATAAACAGTGAATGGTATTAAAATTTATGTGAAGAAAGTGAAGCTGCAAAGAAAGAAATGTATGTGTAGAAAGAAGTGAAAGGAATTCTTGTAGAGTTGTCTTTAGAATCCATGGAAACTTACATGCCCATCTGCCTTTTTATTTTTTTTAAGAGTTTGATGAGCCATTTCTGTATTTTTAAAATAAATACTCCTGTTCTCTGTCTCTGTCCTGTTCCAGTTATTTCCCTTCTGCTGCTAGCCGAGTTAGTTTTATTTAACTTGATGACATATAGACTTCTTATATTTTCTCAATTTCAACACATACTAACTGAGTAATACATTTTTAGGAAAAATAAAGAAACTTTTCATTTGATGTCTATTTGGCAATTTTGTGATGCATTCTGATTTCAGAAATGTTAAGAAGGAGGAATGTATGGATATTTTTAAAATATGGTATTACTTAGATCCTGAAAGTCTAAAAAAGAACTTCATGGAAACTTAAACTTCTACCTGTGAAGGAATGAATACCTTCTATAATCACCTTGCTAGGTAGTTATTCTGTTCATGCTTGAATACTTTCAGTGATGGGGAGCTCATTATTTCATTGTATGGTTATGCCAGAAAGATTTTCATATCGCACATTGGATAATATATCCAAGAAAGCACAAGTCAGTTAATCCAGAAGGGTGAGAGGAATTTAGTAATGTATCATCTTGCTTCTAATGTGTTCTTTTAGTTAATCTATGATTATTGTTTTTTTAATTAGTAGATATTTATAGTACATGCAGGTTATAATCAACGTGGCGAGTAGGTACATGTATTTGTTTCTTTAACCTCCTTCTCTCGTCTCCTTCCTCTCTCCTCCTCATTTCTCCATTTTCATTCTTGTTGATGTTACTAATCTTAGCTCACACTTTGGCATATGAAGTTCACATGCACTGAGGTTATTAGAGTCATATACATGGGACATCTTTATGCTACGTATTTTCCCTTCCCCTCCCCCACATTCTAGTTCTCTCAAACACTCATTTGAGCATTGTATTGTGGGATGTAGTCATATTCTTTGAACAAATCTAGGAACATGAAATATATATCAGAATCACTATATATTCTGAAACTGCATTGTTAAGGAATACTGCACACTATGCCCAAACCTTTACAAAGTGATACATTAAAATGGTTTTATCAGAGAAATGTAAAAGTCCTCTGAATTTATAGATTTTGTACCCTCTTGTGTTTAGTAAGAGCAAATAATAGAAACATATCTGGTATTGTATAAAGCTGACAGTGTTATTCTATTATTTAATAGAAAATGAGACTAGGATGCGAGAATTAAATATCTACCCAAGTTCACAAAGTTACTTATGGCAGAGATGGGAACTGAACTGTCTCCTAACACAATCTAGAAGTCAGAAAATGGTAATATTTTGTGTTTGTAATATTGCTTATTTTCAGTGTTTCTATCAATAAGTATGATTTCAGATGTATTCACTTGGCTTTGGTACCAGCAATTTTGTCCTAACAGAGAAAGTAACCAATGAATGTCTGATAAACAGGTTATGAAACCTGAGCCTCACTGGAGAGGAGACTGGTCTTTCTAGACTTGAAATTCTAAGGGGAAAAGAATCCACTGTATTTTCTCAACAGTACATCTCTTGAAACTCTCAATGGCAGAGTCTGATCATGTTCAAGACTCTTTTGTGCAAGGGTCTTCTGACCATACAGCATACATTGACCATAAACTAGTAACTGAGATCCATTCAAAAACAGGATTAGAAGCTTCCATATGGAATGGGTGAAAACTGTCTATTTTAGAGAGAATGAACAATAGCAAATGGATTGCTGAAGAGATGTGGAACTACCCAGATTTGGGCAAAGGGATGAGGGTGCCAAAGTGATGAGGGTCCCAAGCCACCTCATTTTGTAGTTAAAGGGAAAATTTACAAATGAGGCAATTGTTCCATAGCATATTTAAAAAAAATAATGGAAGTGAAAGAAAATGGTCTTCAGGGAGCTGGATACGGGGAAGTGAAACAGTAAGAATTTGACATTCTGTCAAGCCTTAGCCAAGGAAAAGAGAAAAGTGGAATCTGGCAGACAGTAGGATCTGGTGGAAATTTTGTGCTGCAAGGCTAGGTGACTGAGGTTGGCACCAGCCTAGGAAAGTGTCTCCCAGGGCTGCCTTCTGCTCACAGGAAGAGTACCTGAAGATGTGAGCAAATAAAATGGCATTATGGTGATGTAAGGGAGGTCTGTCCTCAAAAGCATGAGGGTTTTTGAATGAAGAGGCAAAATCAAAATTCCCACCTTATGGGGAAGGGACCCACACCATGCTGCACCACCAGGTACCAGCCCCTCTGAGGGACTTTCTGGCTTCTTACTAGATTCCTGCCACATGGCAAGGAGCAACACAAACAATGTGGAGATGAATTTTATAAAGCAACATGTAATTATATATTATTAAAATCTTGATTAAAGAACACATGTCTCTGTAAAGTACAAGGAATGTTATAATAAAAACATTCTAGGAAAATAAAATTAAAATCATTTTCCTTTAAAAAGTATTGGTATTACCTTTAATAATTCAATAATCTCAATAAACATATAAAATGTATATTTTTAGTTATTGATTATAATTCTTATAACAATTCAAATGCTTTGTTATGAGTTTTATTTTTCTTATGCTCTAAAACAAGTTTAAAAATCAAGCATATATATTTTTAAAACACTTTTCTTAGATATCAAGTTAATGTCTACAAATTTCCATCATCAAACCATTTTAAGCTGAAGACAAATGGTTTGAGATCTTTGTAAGGTAGTGTTTTCTTAGATTCCACAATAAATTCTCTTCAGTGGACTTTTCATGTACTCTAGTTTCCTGATATCTACCTGTAATTACATTAGTGATAAACATATTTAGCAGGTTACATCAGCCCATGATTTTCTTTTGATAACAAGTTTCTTATTATTACAATTTTAAATTAATTTTAAAAGTCTACTCACTTAACACAAACCATGCCTCTTTCATTTGAAAGTACATGCTTATACTGGCCGGAAGGAAAATGTCATAAAGAGAAAGTGAAGATTCCGAGGTTTCCTTAAGTTTATTGTATTGCTGGTAAGAGAACAGTATTCCTTTAAAAGAAAGAAAAATAGAGTAGTGTAAAACACTTTCTGAACTAGAAGCTACCTGTTTATTACACATATGATAAGAAACAGATCCGTATGGTCATTTCCACAAAGGGAAGAGTCATATTAACACAGTGATTATCTTATTTTGAATCGAACAGCCTACACATGCTACTGTATCTGATACAAAAACTGTTAGTATTTATCAGGATGACTGTGGCAACATTTCATTGTAAATGTACCCTTGACTAGTAACAACCTTGATGACTATTAGTGGGGACTGGTTCAATAAATTATGGCATATTTATTTAGTTTAAAAAAGTGTTGACATTTCCCCTAGGGGACAGTCTTACTCAGTACCAATTTATTATTTATTGGCTTGCTTATTTATCCCTGTAATTCCGTGAACTTTGAGGTAATTTTAACAGGTGCATACACTTTTATGGTTGGTATAGTTTAGTGAACCAAATCTTTTCTATTGCTAATATTTTTTGCCTTGAAATCTATTGTGTCTGGTTATTGGGGCTTCTATGGCTTTCTTTGTTTAATGAGTGTTAGGGATTTTTAACCATTCTTTCACATTTAAATATTGTACTTTCTTATGTGTTGTATAAGCTTTGAGAATAGCATACAGCTCCAATTTGTACATGCATATTTTAATCTGACCTGACCATTTCTCTATTCCAAGTGGTGAATGTAATACATTTACATTTAATGTATTGTGTGTTTGTATTTTTTTTTTTTTTTGCCTTTTGCCTTTCTTATTTCGCTGTGTGTATGGCTCTGCTTCCAATTCTTGTCCCTTAGTCTCATCAGTTTTTGATCATTTACATTCCATTTTTTTCTCTTTTGGTTTGGTGCTGTCTACTCTTTTATAATTACCTTTGAAAATTTGCTGCATGCTTAATAGTCAAGTTTAAAGCTGAGTGTCTTAGCGGGAAACATAAGGACTTTACTTCACTCAATAATCACCTCATTATGATTACTGTTCAACATTTCAGTCACATGTATGTTAACCGAAAAATTGGACATTAGTTATTGTTATCTTACACAGGCAATGTCTGTTTCACTTTATGTACATGTGTACTGGCTCTTTCCTTGCCTGGTTTCCTTTCTCATACCATCCGTCCTTTTGTGGAATAGTTTCCCTCTCTCTCCCACTCTTCCACAGCTCCATCCAACCCACGAGGAAATAAAGCCGTTTTACGTTAAGCACACACGGCCATCTTCCTTCCCGTCACCCATGTTCTCAGCAGCAGTCGCCACCTCACGGGTCTCGTCACGCCCGGCCTTGCCTCCCCACAGTCCTTGTCAGCATGGGGACCACCGCGTCACCACAGCACACCTCTCTTCTGCTGCAAACCCCACAGTGCTCCGCCCTCCCCCCCGAGTGACAGCGAAGGCCTGTGAGTCTGCAGAGCTGCACGCAGTGCACAAGAGCTCACCCGCTCCTGAGGCCTGCTTCTCTGAGCACACCTGCCCCACAGCCACCAGCCCTGTCCCCAGCAAGCTCTCCTCCTTTGCCTAGCTGCACATGCTGTCCAGAATGTGTCCATCTCCTCACTGGCACTGCCCCCTCCAAGTGGTTCCTCAGATGTCCTCTCAAAAAGACCTACCCTGGGGTTGGGGTATAGCTCAGGTGAGATGGCTTGTTAAACATGTATCAGGCCCTGGTTTGATCCCCAGACTGCAAGGAAGAAAGAGGGATGGAGCGAGGGAGAGAGAGAGAGAGAGAGAGAGAGAGAGAGGGAGAGAAGGAGAGAGGTGGAAAAGGTGCAGAGAGAGGCGAGGGGGAAGAGAGAAGAGATTGATTCTCAAAACACCACAATTTTTCCATTTTTACTCCTCTACCTAACATGACTCTTTATCTTCCTTTCTCTGCTCTACTTTGCCTGTTTCCACAGCAACTGTAACCTGCTCCGTCTAGTATATAACTTGCACCTATTATGAGGGTCAGCAGAGGAAGAGCCTTTGTGTGCCCACTGCTGTATGTTGAGTGTACTATCATGCCTATGTGCAGTAATTATTCAACCGATAGTTACTGAACGAACAAAGGAATGTATAACTAGATATGGATTTCTCTTTACTTTCCTTGGTATAATTAGTTTTCTATGCCTAAGGATCCATAGTTTCATTAATTTTCAGCCAATAATTTAAAAATATGATTGGTATACATTAGATTATTCTTGATCTACTCTGTTTTAAGCACACAATCATATTTTGGTCCTCTTGTCTCATGATGCTTGGTTTTAAGTAATTATTTGAGATTCATTTCCCAGTGCGTTAATTCTCCATTTTGCTGTTTAAGTTATTAATTTAACGTTTAATCTAACAAATCTTACAAAGTTCTATCTGGTTCATCATCATGTGCACGAAATGTGATCAAAATGTACAGTGAATATTTAAATTAAAAACTTATCACAGTAAAAGACACACTGCCATTAATCCCCTCCAAGCTCTGAACACCCTCATCCCATCATCCTCCACAGTCTCTGAAGCGGTTCTGGAAGTCTTCTTTTATGTCTGTATGAAGTGTAATGAAAATACAGTGAATACTGCTGCGGAGCACCATACAACAGAAAGACAGACGTGTAAACACTACAGTGAGTCCTCATCCACCTATTTTCTAGATCTGCACCACGCAAAATGACTATGAGAGGTTAATGTTTTGAATGAATTTAGGATATTAAAGCAGCTATAACAGTGGAACAAAGCCATGAGAGAAGACTTCCAGAACTGTTTCAGAAGACAGCAGGCGGGGTAGGATAAGTGTGTTTAAAGTGTATGTGCGTCAGTGTGTGTGTGTGTGGGGGGGGGGAATTTGAAGGAGATTGATGGTAAGGTGTTTTTTCTTAAAATAATTTTTTAAAAAATCTAAACATTTGCTACATTTTCACCACATGGCATACTCAGGGATTTTGTTGATTTATTTTTATGATTCTGCCTTTAATCCTTTAAACATTTTACACATAGCGGTTTCATGTTCTAGATCTATTCATGCTGGGCTGGGGATATAGGTCAGCAGCACAAGCACCTGCCTTGCAAGCTCAAGGTCCTGAGTTTGATTCCTGGTACAAAAAAAAAAAAACAGATCTATTCATGCCATATTTTATGATTACAGCCTCTGCTAATGTTCACACGTGACTGTGTCCTTGGATGTCTCGTAATTTCCCATTGTGTGGGCCTTAATCTGGGGAAACCTGGTGACCTGAATTAAAGTACTTTCATCAGAGGGGCTTTGCATTTGTTCCTGTGGGTGCCCAAAGGGTGCTAATAAGCTGGGGCCACTTGCAATACTCTGCAGGATCCCTACCCTTGCTACAGGCACTGCCCCTGGCTCAGGCCTCCTGCCCCCAGCGCTTCTAGCTGTGCCTAGCATTTCCTGTGTGATTCCTGCTCAGTCCACCTGCTTGCATTTTAGCCCCTGAGTCAAAGGAGAATCATAAAAATAAGAAACCAACAAATTTCCTTATATGCAGTGTGATTGAACATATAGTGATGGTAAAATTTTCTTTTTTGGAAAAACTCCTTTATCTCCTACAAACTCAGAGCCACAGCGTGGATCATGAACGCCTCCTACGAAGGTTCATGTGTTAAACGCTACGACCCCGGGGTGGCGCTGTTGGACAGTAAGTGAAATCATTATGATGAAAGGGCTGATGGGAGCTCTTCATTGGAGGAGGGTGCACCACAAGGGGCCTTGAGATCCCGGGTTGCTTCCTCTTTCTCTTTCACTCTATGGCTTGTGATGGGGGCGGTTTACTTTGCCAGGCATTCCTGCTAGGATGTGTTTGCCTCATAAGGTGACCAAAGCAAACCTGCCTGCCTCTATATTGGACTGGAAACTCAGCCATGAGCAAAAATAAACCTTTTCTCTTCATAAGTTAATTGTCCCAGATGTTTTGTTATACTAATGGGAAGCTAATTCACTTGTCAAAACCACTTATTATATAAAAAGCATAACTTTTTCTCCATTGTTTCATCGCATGAGGGCCCTAAGCAGTACTTTCTAATATGCTTTCCTTTTATCTTCTGTCTCCTGCCCTAGATATTTTTAAAGTTATGATTTATGGACTTCAAGTCCTCTGTTCTCAGTGATATTTTTGCATAGCAAACAGCAGTAGTGACGACAAACACTGTTACAGCATACAGCTCCCATTACCTAGCTGAAGAAACTGTAGGTCAGTTTACACACCAGAAAAGGATCACACAATTAACATATAATGAACCTGGAGTTGTTCCTTTTCCAAACTCCAGGCCCGTGTACCTTCTAACTTGTTCTGCTGGGTGAGAAATGTGTCATTGCTGAACACAAGCACTTGCCCACCAATAGTCCTCCTTTGCTCCTGCTTAGTATGACACAGCCACATTCTTTTATGCCATAGAAAATGGGCTGCTGTAGGAAATGAACGATTTCCTGCTATACGTGGAAAATCAGTTGTCCAAGATGCATGCTGAGGTCAGTTGCATTTATCCCAATTTACTTATAATTCCCAAACTGACTGGACATTTCCTCCCCATAAACAGCTTCAAGCTTTAATTCCTGCGTGATTAATTGCTGGTTTAGCCCTACCTATGGAGTCAGTAGGGAGCTAAAATTGATTGCTGTGTGTGCACTTTTTATATATTGATCATCTCTTTGCCAT
Source organism: Dinomys branickii (assembly GCA_004027595.1). NCBI lineage: Eukaryota > Metazoa > Chordata > Mammalia > Rodentia > Dinomyidae > Dinomys > Dinomys branickii. The sequence continues at coordinate 42,194 of PVLD010009123.1, read as the reverse complement.
TATTTAAGCTGCACCCCAGCCAAGCTCAGAGCTCTTCTGCTTCTTAAAGTAACCCAGCGAAGCCAACAGCAGGCTACTGCCCTTCCCTTCTTGGTGACAAAGGGTGAGTGAATCACAGCCTCCACTCGCCAGTGTAGAGGGTAGGACTTACTGAGAGCTCCAAGAAGAAACACAAAAGTTTTTAAATACAAGCTTTCCGTGGAGATTCCAGGTTGGTTTGGGGATAGCAGTTTTGCACCAGACTGTCCCAACTCTGCGCTGTCGCCTGGCTGTGCCTGAGAGGACACGCAGGTGACATTCAGAAGCAGCTGGACAGCAGGGCAGATAAGGAATAACAGGAGCCCTGACCTCCTTCTGGAAATGTACAAGAATGATGTGGAGAACAACAATAGCTCACCACTTACTGATTTTTTACTGTGTTCCAAGCACTCTTAGGTGTACAAGTATATTCCTTTTCTCATTTAATCCCTCTGAGACTGAGACACCATCACTGTGCCAGTGTCATATCTTACAATCATTAAGAACCCTTTCCAAAGTTACCCAGTTACTCGCCATGGAGCCAGGTTAGAACCCAGGCTAACTATGGAACCTGGAGCTGTCCCTGCACTCTGATACTCAGATACATAAAGCTCTCCTTTGAGGGACAGAAAAAGGAGACTGCTATTATGGTGTCTACTATCATAAAATTATGCTGTCAGTTCAAAGTGTGTTATGGGAGAAATCATTCTTTTGAATAGAAACCTCACAAACATTTCTGTATTAGCCCACATGTTTTTTCTTAAAGAAGATAGAAAAGAAACTGCCATAAATAGTATATTATGCTATGGGAGACACTTTAATTCCTTCATTTAGAGTTCACATCTTACCTGATCTGTGCAGCTTTAGCAGGATTGACTTAGGGTTGGATTTCAACCTTGAAATAAAACTCCCCAGCCAATAATTGTAATTCAGAATACTTGCCTCTAGAGGGTGATGCCTCATTATGAAGTATCAATTATTAAAATCTGTGACAGTACCAGGATTGAAAGTACAAAGTGAAGGGGAAAATAGATCACATTACTATAAATGTGCAGAAATGGTCTCTGATCACATATGAAAGTTTAAAAATGAATTGTCTGAAATATTTCTCACTAAAAGGGATTCTTTTACTACTTTGTAATATCCATGGGGAGTGAGACCAAAGGTTAGTAGGGGGGAGAAAAATATCCCAATAGCAGTATTTTCTAAGGAAATACAGAAAAAAGTTGCAGAAATGATGAATCAAAAATGAAATAATTTTGTAAATGTAATGATTTGGGGAGAAATACTTCAATCCAAAGCAAGCAAATGTTCTCTGGTAACAGATGGAAAAACAAAGGATTGTTTTGATATCTGGAAATTCCAAGAGGGTGATACCTACCATATCCTACAATGTGAAGCACACCGAGCATGAAGAACCAGAAGAGGTATCCAGCTACGAACCTCAGGAGTATCAAAAATATCCAACTAAGGACCATGGCGATAGTCAGGCCACTAAAGGAAAAAACCCACAACACCCAGAGGTCAGGTGAGCTCAATATGACATAATATGAACATCAAAACAAGCTGATTTTCTATTCAAAATGATTCTCAGATTATTTTACTTCCCTTGGTTAAAGAAGTATCTATTATATTAAGAGATATAAACAACAATTTTAAGCCTTTCATACTAGACTAGAGGCTATACTTAACATAAGCCATTTTTGTGTGCGCAGGTGAACTGAAATGCACTATCCATCACATTCTATGGAAAAATACAATTCCTCCAAACTAAAAATTTGACCTCTCTGCTGCAGTTTTCATGTCCAATTTCTCTCCTCCTCATCTACATACCAGCCGGTAAATTATGAAATCTATGCAGGATGCAACTGTGCTGTTCTCTGTACCTGGCGACTAACTGCGTGGTGCTCTAGAAGGGAATAGACTTGAAGCAAAAAGACAAAAGAAACTGGTTACATGGATTCTAAATCATGATTGTCTAGCTGTTATCACCGCAGTTTAATTATCCTCAGTAGTCTGCAATGACTGATACTGTCAGACACCTATTTCTGGCCTGCAGTGGTCTGTGGGCCATATTCTGGAGCAATCGTAAGGCTTCTGTGTCTCCTGGTCCCGCGGCTTTATTAACCAAGCAATAGTCTGACTAATCTTTGCCTGTTTTAATTTCTGCCTAGAATTTGACAGATCTGCTTGAGAAGCTTCAGCCATACACCTAGGTTGAGGCCATAATCGAGTCTCCTAATACACTTACCTCCAGGAGAGCTCACTAGGATAGCGAACTTCGCTGCTTATTTTACTTAGAACTGATGTCTCTGCCGCTACCTGTAAGTTTCCAGTCATAGCCAGCGAGGCAGTCTGGCACATTTATTGAGTTTATGCTCTCAAGTGTTACCTTTTTTTAAAAAAAATCTTAATCGTTACTGTCACTGGATCGACAGCAGCACAGTGTCAAAGCACTTTGTTGGGTCAAAGACTTGCAGTCTACGTCTTTAACTTCAAAAGCCATTCCTTCTTTAAATCAAACATACTCAATAAGATCGGAGAGTTCTGTTATGGCAGAGGACAAGGGGAATATTTAAAAAGGGTGGCTTGCGAGAAGAAAGTTGTTTACTCTGCATTTTAACTTATTTCATAAAAATGATAGCTGCATAAAAGAAACCCTAGAGTATTTATACTTCGGATGTATATTTACAAAGTAGATGAGAGAAGAGGAAGCAAAAGTAAAGGAAGGTACTGCTGTTCTAGAGGTGTCCGTGATGCCCGTAAAATTTCAGTAGCTGGAGAGTCTCACAATGCGCATTTGTTCGGGTAAGGACAGAGAAGCCAAAGGCGCAACATGGAAACGTGGAAATGAGCATGGGAATTGTCAGTGACATCGGGGTCTGACAGTAGGAAAGCCAGCTTAACTACTGAGAAGCCCAAACTTCAACCTCTGCCCCGGAGATAAGTTCTATGACATGCTGAAAATAATTGTAGGAGTTCTTTAAAACAAAGCATCAAAACAAGTAGAATCTCACAAAATGAACTGAGTTTTATAGCTCTGTATTTCAGATGCAATTTCTACTTTATTAAGCTCCATACAGTTAAATATATTGTTTCTCTCTTCTTCTAGGGTTTATGGCTGTTCCCTGAAGCCCATATTTTTCTCACGTCTATTGTATCCCAAAAAAACATACCAGGAGCTAGAAAGATAAAAAGGAGCCAGTTATAGCTGTCATCATACAAAGCTGATAGTTTATCAGAGGGAAACTGGTAAATAAAATACAGGATGGTAGGTGCTTTGTGGAAGATAAATATTATGTATATGAGGCTTTGTAAGTGACACCAAACAGCTTTTAATGATTAAGCCATCTGGCATTCACACATATATATTCCAGCAAAGAGAGAAACGTGCAGAAACAAAAGGTTTAATGGTCAGATGGGCACACTGTTTGATACATTCAGAATCCAGGGTGAATCAAGAAACGTGGATAGAGCTGCCGCTGAGAAGCTAAGTTAGATCCACTTATAAATGTCCTTGGAAGTGTCTAATGTGTCAACTTTCCTCTGTGATCATTAAGGAGCCACGGCAGCTCTTAAGCTCTAGAAAGTGACACTCGAGTCAGCATAACAGTCTAAAGTATGTCAAATACATTTACCTACTTCAGTAGAGTGACTACATCTCTTTAACCTTCCAGAATTATATGTCTATGCATGAAAATTAAAAATCTCCTCTTCAGTACTCAGAGTTTGCCAAAAATATGTATACACACTTCACCAGTCCACTGTAGTTATAAATGTCCGGAAGCTCACGGCCACCCCTCTGGGCATCTCTTATCACTGTAGAGGCCAAAGGCAACTTGTATTAATATCTCAATAAATTTAATATTAAAATATTTAGACAAGTTTTTCTTTCCTGGTGTATACATTTTTGGTGAATTGCATTTCTTTAGCTTCTCCTAAGTATGCTAACCTCTGCTGATAATGAAGATGATAACAATTATGTGGAAGAGGTGTATCAAAGACAAGAATGATCCTTTGGCAGTCAAAGGAGGAAAAAAAATTGTGAAGAACCAGAAACATAACACCACTGTCATAAGAACAGCACACAAGTACCACGAATACAAAAGTACTGCAGACACTGCTGCAGGTGCCTCAAAAGGTATATGTACTCTTATTAACAACTCAATAGATAAAAACTACACTCTGATAACTTTTTGCTAACACTGGACATGTTTCTAAATATCTTTGTCCTATCTGAAAAAGAAAATGGCACAGAGATGAGTCAATATTTTATCCATGAATTAGAACAAGAAGTTTGAGGAAAGGTTCCACAAAAATGAAATTAGAATGAGGCTGGAGAAGAAAAACTGATGTGCTTTCACTTACATGATAATCCAGTACCACGTGGTTGCATAATCTTCGAACACTTTTAAAGCAATATCTCTTGCACCAAGGATTTTATTGATACCACTAAGTTCAAAGAAGGAAAAAAGTTAATTGTTTTTTGACCGACATTAAACAGAAAGGCTCTCAGGATAAAGGAAATGTGCAAGTTGCTATTCAAAGTATATTATTAGAAACCATCCAGCAGTTTCTTTTTTTTTAGTCACAGAACATAAAATGTCACTGCAGGGGCTGGGGATATAGCTCAGTGGAATAAGTGCCTGCCTAGCAAGCGCAGGGTCCTGAGTTCGATCCCCAGTACCGCCAAAAAAAAGTCACTGCAGTGAAACTGTGAAGGTGAGTGACCCTGGGAAAGCAGAGAAGCCTGCAAGGTGATAGCGCTGTGCACACAGAGAACGTGGCTTTCATGAAGAGTGAACAGATTCTCCTCTGGAATATGCAACATGCCCTCAATATTGCAGAAGTGCCACTGTAAGGAACGCATTTAAATCATAAGATCAGCTTTTAATTTAAAAAATGCACAGGGTTGAAAAAGAAGATCATCTTTAATTCCCTTTCCTCTTCCTCTGACAGCACTGTAGCAACAGGGCATGACAGGGTACATACGGGGAAGCGTACAGACCACTGGCATCCAACTTGATGAGTCATCTGTGTGAACACACTTACATAAATACACCTACATTAGTCTTTCCTGCCCCCCTTCCCTGAAGTAATTCCTGTACTGTTCTGACTTTTGTGATGACACTTTTCTCAGTTGTTGTTTAGTTTTAGCACTTATGTATGTAGCATAGGGCAACTTAATTGCGCTCTGCTGCTTTTTCCATTAAGTATCACTGGACCTTTTATTATTATTTTTGGTATCCTGAATTGAACTCATGACCTCATGCTTGCCAGGCAGCCACTGTGCCGCTAAGCTATAGCCCCAGCCCCTGAACCTTTTGCTATTATTTTATTATTTCTTTCATAAAGCTTTCACATTCTTAAATTCATCTATGTTGCTATTATATTCTAAAGATACAGGGTCTGTATTATACCACTTGTATTGGTAACATCTAAGAAAGAAAGACATTTTTAGAATATTTTCAGCTCTTTTTAATTCAACAACTAAGCTATGCAGTGATACTCTGTACAGTCTATGTTCACATCTGTGTGACATCAGCATGCATCCAGAGAAATATATTTCTCAGTCATGTGTGTACAGCCCAAAGAAACAGTTAATGTATTGCACTATACTTGGCATAGAGAAATGATATGACACTGATATTCTTCCTTGTCACCTTTCTATTCCTATTGATAATGAAAGGCTTAACCATTTTAAAAGAATCATTGTTCTAACTCATTCTGATTTCTTCTTCTTTTATACACTTTTCTTCTTTACACACTGGCATGCCAAGGTATCCATTTGAAGAAACGTATATTTTATAATAACACAAATCTTTTCCTATAACCTCTGATTGCATGGGAGCTTTAATACTGGGTACAGTAACAGAATGCATCCAAACTGAAAAGAGAAATGGAAGCAAACATACTTTGTAGCCTCTTTGAGTTCCGCAACACTTGCCATTCTTCCATTTCCGTCTTCAAACTGTATCCTACCTCCTATTGTTAAAGTGCCATTTTTGTTAGTGAAGTCGGGGAAACATCTCTGGAAAACTGCAAAAATAAGTTTAAACTATAGTAATCACTTTTCTACCTGTGTCATAATGTCTTCCTTTCTTACACTTTCTGTTACTTATAATCAAATTCTTTTGAGGTATGTGAGTTGCCCAATAAGATAGCTAATTGCCTTTTGGTTGCCGATTTGAAGATTTTTTGATAGCTCTAAAACTGAAATAGAAAGCAAATATAATCAAAGCCTGAAGCTGCATTCCAGATCTGTTGATTGCTTTATGCATGGTAGATTCCTCCAATTGCCCCAAATAAGATGTAGACTCTCAGTGTACATGCACAGGGAACACAGTAATAGAAGAGCCACATTAACTCACATGACTGGATGAGTGAATTTATTTTAATTTTCTTTTATAATCCCTGAGTGAAGCCTTGAAGACTAGAGACCAGTAAGTAGTTCCTTGGGATAAAGAGCCAGTTCAAAGTTTAGGCTACTAAGATAACTGACTCTTTGTTTGTGAATTCTTAATAACTTGTCTCTTTTAATGAAATGTCTCTCCAACACTTTCACTTACATAGTTTGGAGGAGGTAAAAATGGAAATTCTGCAGCTATGCAAAGTCCACAAGTTCTAGACTAACGTAATTTCTAAGCAGAGTTAAATCATTGTTCAATTTTCTATGTTGTTGTTTTGATTAAATAAAACCATTTTCTCTTTACAAATCCATTACCTAAAATATATTCAAGCCTTAGTCTTAAATAAAGAGGTGAGGAGAGTCAGAATTGGATCATTTTCATATGCTTTCTTATAAGAAGCAGTGTTTACGTTTAATCTTTCTAGAATATTTAATGACTGCATTGCAATTTGTAATTATTCCCCTGCTTTTATGTGTTAGGGGCTGTCCCTTATTTTCTCTTCCACACTGCCTTTCTTTGTTAGTTATTTTCCATAAAGTTTTTTTCTCTAGTTAGGATTATATCCTTAAAACAGGAAAATGAGTGGTTATTTAATTTTTTTAAAGGAGTGTCACTTTAACATTTTACATTTTAAAGAAATAAAATATAGATTAATTCAGGAGATACGTAAAATAACCCAAATGTCAAATTATAAATATTTCTCACCCCCACTCCCTGGGAAATTTCTGAACAAATTTTCGGGCTGAATCCAGGAGTATGTTTGATGGACATATTTGTGTGTATATTTATGCATGCTTGTTCAACTCCAAACAATCAACTTGATTGGCTTTTGAAAAATCAATTTTTTGGCTTCTTGTGTGCTGATGTAGCAAAACCCCAAAACTCATAAAGCTCCAGTAAAACATCTGTTTCTGGAGTTAGGAGGATGAGTTTGCTTTGAACTTTCCTAATGAACACTGGGACCTTGACCCAGTCTTGGACTATTTTTGGCCTCAGTTTTGTCAATGGGAAAATAAGGAAACTTAACAACTTCTTGTTAGATTCTGTGCTTCTAAGGTAAAATAATGACCACGTACAAGGTTGGCTTGGGAAGATCGCAGTAGGACAGTCATCATCCATGAGGAGTTCGGGAAGAGACTGAAAGATAAGGAAGAGCATGTTCCTATTTCACTACGTAATGACCACTTTGATTCTCAATATAAAAATTTTGTTAAGAATTTAACTCCATAAACCTCATTATTCCACTTAAGATTATCACACAAAACCCTTGTTCAACAAACTCTTTTAAATATAATCAAACTGAATCGACAATAATAAAATCAGACCTTCTGAAACAAGGCACATCCGTGTACGTGTGTATCTTTGTCTATGCCACATTTTGAGTCTCTAATCCTTCAAGTTTTTTCTCAGAAAAACTGCATCTCCTCTAATGTAAAAGCAATTAATATTACTTAATATAATGAGGCTTTAGAAATGTGTTAGACATCCCAAACCTAGGTAGGTTTTTTTTTAATGAGTAGTTATCAAGTGTGGCTTGGAGATAAGGTGCTATGGGGCTCATCGGTACATTAATGAAATGGTGACTATTAATAACATTAAATTCCTGCTTTTAACTGAAAAAAATCCCACCCAGGTATAGTTGAAGATACCTTATCAGACTTAACAGCTTTTCACAACACTAATATCTATATAATGATATTCTATTAATGATGTGTACTTAAATGAGCATAAACACACATTTGTGTTTTTAGGCAATGGTGCCTTAGTCATCATTTCCTAGATTTGAGAACTTGTCTTGGAGCAAACGATCATGTTACACTTGAGACTGAGACAAAAGTTAAATTTTCCAGTAGTCAGCATAAACGCACCTTTATAGGCTTAGCAGTAGACTTGCAGAATTGACGGTAGTATTCCCAGTAGCTACTGTTCTTTTTGTACAAAGTTTGCATTTCCACGTAGGTTAAAAATTTTTCGGGGCACTTGGAGACACAGATCTATTGAAAAATGAGCATAATAAATAGGAATTGAGTTGAGAGCAAACCAGGGAAGTGTCTATAATATTAGGTTTTAAATTGTCCATCAGAATAAAGAGCAAAGCTATATTCTGCATCTAAGGAATTTAAATCAATCTTCTAGTAGTATTGTAAAAAATTAAATTCCAAGTAGAGAGTTACCAGCATCTACTTATTGCTCTGTGATATTGATGTTGTGTAAAAACAAGATATTTTACAGTAATAAACTTTTTAGCTTTTGATTCTGACATAACTGTAGTTCCACATATAGCTGTAAGAAATAATAGAGATTCCAAGTACCTTTCACCTCGTCTCCCCAAAGGTAATAATTTGCATAACTATAACAAAATACTACAAGCAGGAAATTGATCTTGTTACAGTCAACATACCTTATTTAAATTGCACGAGTTTCACATCCATTCACTTGGTTACACATGCACGTGGGTGTATTTCTGTACAATTTTATCACATGAGTAGACTCCTATGACCATTATTGCAGGACAATAATGAACTTTTAATAAAACATTCTCTTTTGATGTTCTGAATTAGTAGATAAGAATGTAATTCAAGATTACTTTTGTCTGTATAGGTAATGCATATTCAGGACTGCATTTTTGCTTCCTTCCCCATATATGAATAAAATAATAGCACCCCATGCTCTGAATATTGATAATGGATGCTACTAATAATTATTAGTGCCAGTGAATTCTCTGCAACAATTCTCAAAACATAATTAGAGTCTTGTCACCCTCAGAAAGGAGTAACGTTAGGGCTACTTGCCACCGTCCGTTATCATTATGTGCTTTTACTAACACCATCCAGACCTGGATAGAGAGGTCACCCGTGCAGGTTTTTTAAATGAATGAATCAGGTGAGCAGCCCTAGACCCCATCACTAGACCCTCATGGAACCACGATAGAGGGACCGCAATGCGATTAGGGAGGCAAGGTGGCTGCCTGCTTTTGGCTTTGCTTCTGTTTATAGTAATAAGAACAAAGGAAGGTCCAGGAAGTCAAGGGAGACGCAGTTAACGTCGCACAGGTCCCCATCCGTTCAGCTCCTCCGTGTGAAATCTTCCTCTGCCCCGACTCTCTCCATCTCCCTACTGCAGTTTGGTAACTATTCCTACCACCTGAGCCCCATAAAGCGTAGGGAAAACCACTGCTGCGGTGCTGACATCTCCTCTCCATCCTTTGGGTCACGTTTCTGCTGTGCACAGCACACTTGGTGTAGACCTCACAGCTAGGTCAGTCAGGCGATAACTAAATGGATGCCTCAAATCCCACAGACCACATCGTTGGATGGCAGCAGCAATCCAGTGTCTTGTAGGTGTTGTGACACATGAACAGCCCATCTCCATATTCACTCCTCCACATGTGCCTTCTCCTTCTCCATTTTTCATTTGCACATGCACACACACACACGCACACACACAAACTCATGCACACACTCAATCTAGAGGAAATACAGGTAGTCTTAAGGTACCAATCTAAAATCTACATAGGGACATTCACAACACTGAACATGTACACAGATTTTGGGAGGAAGTTAAGGTTATTACCAGTGTCAAAAGTACACTCCGACTGGAGCTAAACTGAATAAATCATTAACATGTTGGGAGCTATGACAGATATTTAGGCTCTGATTATTTACCTGGAAGATGGTGAAAGATAACTGGACTAGTTTCCCTGTTGGCTACATTTCAGTGGATTTATAAAGTTTAATACTGAAAGAATCAATGCTTTTACAGGCTTCTCAGGATGGTAAGAACCTCTGAGTTGGGATCATGGCAATTTCTTTTTTCATTTCTTATTAGTCCATGTTTGCAGTATTTAATGATTCTTTTCATTGTGGGGAGTTGGTACATGTGCACAACACATCTTAATTCTTTTTTTTTTTTTTTGGTCCCCTACCCCTTCCATCTCTTCTTTCTCCTTCCATCTCTTTGGACCATGAGAATCTCTGGACTTACACACATACACAATTAATATTACATATATCAAAGTGCTCTGCATGTAACACAAGCAATTAAAATGGCAAGAAATGGTTTGCTAACTAGAATCACATCAAATTTCATTCCAGACACAAATGAGTTGCTAAAAAAACAATACACCAACTGCTCTTTACTCTTTGCCTCTATCAGACTAATTTGTTCACTGCAAATAGGATGCTGATTAGTAGCAATCAACATATAATTAGCCAAAAATGAAGGTCACACTGAGGTTGAGTACCCTAATTGATCACAGTCTGTCCTTTAAGTGCTCATGACACACGTCTGGACCATGCTGGCAGTTAACAAAAACATAATGCATGCATACGACATTGCCCAGCAGACTAACTGCAAAGCTGAATTATATGCAACTAAAATATATCCTGACTCAGTTCTGATTCTCTGCGTACCACAAAGGGTACACTGAATATATTTTTTTAATGGCTGTCTTTCATTTTAGATTCAGATACATTTAACACTGTAATATAAATTAGGACTTGGTGTTTGGGAGAGTGAGCTGCACTGAAGGTTAAAACACTATTTTTGCTTTGAAGATGATCTACTAGAATCATTTATGAAACACAACAAATAAGCCTGATGGGCAAGACTTTCTGTCTTATCACAGGAATGATAGATTTGTATAGTATAGTGGGAAAACTCATTAACTGAGAGTAGGAAGATAGTCACTCACGCATTTATTAACTCATTACTTCCATAAATGCTTACTGATCACCTATTCTGAATCTGTTTCAGGCACTGGGGACTTAGTAGCAAAGGAAACAGAAAAAATAATCTTTATTCTCAAGCAGTTTGTCTCCTAATAGGGGAAGATAGACAACAAATAAAAGATAAGCAAAATGTTGTTGTAAGATAGCACTAAATGCTAGAGGGAACATAAGGTTAGGAGGGAAGCTGGAGAGTGAAGAATGAGGTGCTGGATGATACTGGGACATTTAAGCAGAGGTGACACTTAATCTTGCCTATGTTTCACAAGATCATATATTGGCTGCTGGGTAGGAAAGAGATTGCAAGATGGCAAGGTGAGGGAAGAATAGAGGCAAGAAGACCACTCAGGAGGTCACCGAGCAATTGGGAGAAGGGAGGACGGTTCCCTGAATAAGGGGAGAGATGGGGAGCAGTAGCTTGGTCCAGGATGCATTTCCAAGGTAGACCAAAGAAAGTAGCTCCCAGTTCACACACGGGTATGTGTGAGAGAGGCAACAGAACGATTCTGTCGAACTTGGTCATGGTGTTAATTAACAGGGAGAATAATGTTGAGAGTGGGAACATTCTAGGGACAAAGCCAGAGGTGAGAAATTCAGTTCTGAATGTGTTAAATTTGAGATACCAACTAAATACTCAGGTACAGATACTACAGAGGTTTGGAGTTCAGGGAGTGCATTTATTTGGAGATGTAAGTGAGGAGGGGCAGCCTGTAATATGGTGTTAAACCCATGGTGAGATCCTGAAAGGAATAAATGCAGACTTAGAAGAGGATGAAGCTTTGTAGGGAAGGAAACACCAATGTTTAGAAGATGTTGTTGAAAAGGTAAAGAGGGCCAGGGATGTAGTTCAGTGGCACCACACCTGACTGGCCAGCGTGAGCTCCTGAGTTTGATTCTCAGTACAAAAAAAAAAAAAAAGATAAAGAGACATTAGCAGAGGAGATGGATGGGGAGTAACCAGAGTTGGGAGGAAATATGGGAGAATACGGTACCTTGAAAGATGCAGGAAGAAGGATTGGTTAAACACTGCTCCCAGGTTGGACCACCAGTTTAATAACGAGGAGGTCAGTGGTACCAGTCAAGGAGAACTAGACTAGAAAGAAAAGCCTGGATGAGGTACAGTAAAATAGACAATATCTGAGGAGTTTGGCAAAGAAAGAAAGTAAGAAAGAGTCCCAGAGAAACAGAGAAGCAGGTGGGGGTAAGGGGAAAGGTGAGAAACTGTTTTCTAGGAGAGTGAGTCAGCAAACAGACCCGGGATATGTAGCATGGCTGTAGGATGATGGCATGGAGGGCACCCTTGAGGTAAGTCCTGAATTTAAAGGATTGTGGTTTCTTTTCCTCCCAAGAATATGCACAGGTGCAGGCACGGAGTAAGCAGAGAGCTACACTTAATATGGATGATGTTTTGGCAGGGAGGTACAACTCAAGAGAGAGGACAGAAGAGCTGGGTATGGCTTTAACATTGGATTGTGGCATCGAAGTTAGGCAAAGAGGCAAGTAACACATGAGGGAAGTAGGGGAAACTCTGAAGAGGTAAGGCTCAGTGCTTTACTGCTCAATGTTAGTGCCACAGAAGAAGCACCAGAGTCGAAATGCTAGAGACTGCAACGCGCAGATACTGCAGTCCTTGGAGCTCAGATGACAAAGACCGGTAACTACTGGTAATGACAAGGTTGTAGGGCTGGGGGTATAGCTCAGTGTCACAAGCTCCTGCCTGGCAAGCATAAGGTCCTGAGTTCAATCTCCAGTACTGCAAAAAAAAGAGACAAGGTTGTTGTCACCTTAGGCAAGTGTGTAGAGGTGGTGATAGAACTAAGATAGAATAAGTAAAATTTCATGTCCTCAAGAAAGATGAAGAAACAAAGAAATACAGCAGATCTACCAACTAGTTCTAGGAAAGTCTTTAGACATGGTATTGACATGTGGAAGCAAGAAACAAGTTGGGCAGAAAATGCGTAAGATTTTGAGGTCATCAAAAATGCCAAAAAAATGAGCTACTCTAAACAGTACTTTTTTGGTTAAAATCGCCTTCGAGGAACTAACCTTGCACAACAGGAAGTGACCTTGAGCTCTATGGCCGTAGGGAGGACCTACTTTGCACTGCTCAGCCTGGTAGCTAATGAACGGGAAATAACCTCCCTGGTGGTCAAACAAAGGAGCACAGGAGGAACGGTAAGAGTCCCTCTGAGGGAGCGTAGTCCAGGTCAATAAAGGACAGTTCCCCATCGCCACGCACCGGGCAGTGCTGTGCATGTATCTCTCCTCCCTTTCTTAATGGGAGACTTAGTCTAATTTTTCTACCCGCTCCTTACCAGGCAGTTAATGTCAAGACCTGATGGCGAGAATGCACAGATCCTGGACTCTGTCTTAAAGACAGTACTCTGCGGGACTCTGGGTCCTTCTGTTGGAAGTAGAGTATCCTGGAGGCCAGAGGCAAAGCCATGAAAGACACAGCTAACCGTCCACTGAGGTCTGTGCTTCTTGATCCATGGTACAAAGGAGCTGCTCAGCTCCCAACTGCCTCGCTTGATTTCTTCCTCCTTGCATCTAGGTACAATCACACCTATTTTATCTCTGTAGCACATGGGTACAACTGCTATGTGTAACTCTCCTGATCCAAGGCTTTTAGGAGTGGTGCTTTATTTATCCTTGCTGTCTCCTTCTGACACCTGGGTGTGGGTGACGAAGAGGACTGAAGGGATGACCGAACCATTAGATAAAAGGAACCTGGGGGAGCCTGGTTCAATGGACAAAACACCTGCCTTATACTGGTAAATGGTCAAAACAAACATTATTATGTTATGTCACTGAAAAGCTTGAGCTTATTACAGGAGCTAGCTTTACTTTTCCCACTACAGCATTAATGTTGAGAAAAATATATTTCTTTGGGCTTGCAATTGTTTATTTTTAAGAATAGATGCTTGGATAAAGTAAATGCTAAGGTCCTTAGCAATTCTATAATAATCCTTGCTTAGTTTCCACTGCATATAAACAAAACTGAGATAACACTTGTGTATTACCACCACACATACATTTGACTCAAATCAAATTTTTTAATTGTTTTATCTCAAAGTGTTCAGAGCTACAACTGCCTCCAGGGAGGCATCTTTTTCCTTACCTGTGTGGTAGGGCACTGTAGGTTTATCATCACAGAGGGACTGGTACATCTTAGCAGGTTAAAATAAAACAAAATAGTCTTGTTCCTGTTCAGAAAACACATTAAATAATCCCTTTAGTCACCATAGAAATGTTCTGTAGTATTTTAGACCCTCAACATTCTTAATTTATCACTTTTGAAAATTTGCTTAATTTTCTTCAGACTGTTACAATATGTTCTCACACTCCTCTTTAAGTTGTCTAATGATTAAAGCATTTTTTTTATTTTAAAGAAAAAAACAATAACAAAATAAGGACAAACAAAACAATACAAAAACAATAAAAACAATACAGGATTTCAAAACAAGATGATAGGTATTAACAACGGTTGTTATATATGGTTATCGTCAATGAAGTTGCTCAGATTACCAGATATAAGAATGCAAGATTGATCAAATAATTAAAGACAATAACAAGCAATAAAAAATGAGAAATGATACAGAGCTTCATTAAACAAGATGGTAGGAATTCAGCAATAATTGTTATATTACATATTGTTGTCTTCAAATTAGTTGTTCCAATTACCAGATATAAACATAAAGCATCTTTTTATAATTGTGAAAAGTTGAACTAGTCAAATTGTTCACCAGCAAGGGGTTGGTTAAACACAAAATTGTACATTCATGAGTTGGAACATTATATTACCATGGAAAATAACATTGCAGAATATGTTTAATGGATAGAGAAATTAATAATACATTAATTTTAGGAAACCACTTACTAGATTATAACTACACAAAATGGTATAATAAACTACATGTGGAGAGAAAATATTGTATCTAAATATTGTGTTATATTTGTTTAGGTTTTGCGTGCCTTTATGCCTTTATGATTTTTCCTAAAATCAACATTGTAGACTTTTGTAATCTGTAAAGAGATAAATAATTTGATTGATATTTTCTCTATTAAAATTGTAGTTAGTGGCAGAGTAATGGCCTCTGGCTACAGTTAGCCACTAGCTTTGAGTGGAGTGGTCCTCTGTCATCTGACAAGCCACCGCTCTGTACTGAATATCAATTTCCTCATTAGGCAAATGAAGATAATACCAGCCCTGTCTGTGTCACAGTGCTACTGGGAAGACCTAAGACAATGCATACCGGACTCAAGAGAAGTAAATGCCCAACCTTAGTATATGTAAATAAAGTTCAAGGTATATATTGAAAACCCCGGTTCCTGACCCCTCCGTGACCTTGGGAGCTCCCCTGCTTGGATACGGAGCCCAGGAATTAGCAGAGTTTCCCCTAAGGGTCCTCGTGTATTTAGATATAGGTACTTCATAAAGTATACCTTAAGAAACAGAGCCTTAATTACTCCAGAAGGTTTCTCAACAACTTATTAAGCCTTCCATTAATCTGACTACATGAATCTAGATCAAAACATTTAAAGGGCTGCTAAACAGTGTTTTCCCCACTGACCCAGAATCAGCAAATATGGCCCATCTAAGGACAAAGAAAATCTGCCACAAGAAATTAGGGCTGGACCCTTCCATTGCTCCTACCTCTTTCTAGACCTTGTCGACATAAGCAAAAGATGAGGAAATGGAGTAGAGAGAGCCCAGGTGGAAAGATCTGATAGAAAGATCAGAGTTAAGAGGATTATCCCTCCATCAGTGAGGAAAGAGTGGGCTGTCTTTACCAATTCCAAATCTTAGAAGGCTCTGAGAGAAACTTTCATAGACTAAAGGTGCCCGTAGGAAGGCAGAGCAGAATCTCATTTTCCAGTTGAACACCTCCTATGTGGCAGGCCCACCTCTGTGCCTATTTGAGCAGAGAGAAACGTGACCATGAGAGCACAAAGAAGAAAGTTCAGTGGAACAAAAAGAAGCCACCAGTGAAGCAGTCTGTCCTACTAGAATGTGCAGAAATGCAAACAAGCTTGAGCGTCCTTGGTGATACTGTGCCAGACAAGAAGAGATTGTGGAGGCAAATCACCAGGAATGAAGCTGAACACATCTGGAAGGGAGTGAGCCAAAGCTGCTATCTCATGTCTAACAACTGTTCAGGAAGGGCTTGCCCAGAAAATTCTCCCCTGTTGTCCACAAGAAAGTCTGTCTTTGGTTTTTTCCTTCAAAGACAGTATTGTTAGCTAGCTACTTATGTCTTAGCCACAGTAACAACAGCCTTATGGGGCTGGACTGCAGTCATCAAAATAACAGACAGGCCTTTCTTCCTCCTTCCACCCATCATAACAGGATTAAGGAGATAGAATTGGAAAGCAGAGAAGTGGAACAGCAGACCAGATACTCTCTAGACTCCATCTCCTTTGCAGGGTTGAACTGGAGTCTGGAAGAAATAAGACTGCAATTTTAAATTGGGCTACACTAACGTTTTACCCACAAAAATGTCTAGAAAACTATGTAACCTCCCTGAAATGTCAAAGCAAGAAGGGAAATTTGAAAAAATACAGCTAAAATCAATGTCAGGAGAAGAATAAGCCCACGCCATGTGGCTGTCCTATTGAGTTCAAACGGCTTGCACAGCGGGTTATAAATTCACACATAGGAAGCACAGCGCTACTTAGGACTCTGCAAGTGTCAGCCCGCTTCTCACACCACTCAGGCAACTGCACCACCCACAGTCTGCGCCGAGCATGTGAGTCACATTTGTGCCTAAGCAAATAAATAAATTATCACACGTCGTGGATCATTAGTCCCTTAGGAGAAGGTAAAACTGTGAATGGAAAATTGATTAGTATCAAGACTCCCCCAAAGGTAAGATTGATTTATAAACTGCAAAATGGTACATAAACTCAAGTTATTCACCAGCTTATGTTATCCTCAAGGGTCCAGTTCAGATCTTATCCAGCTTTTTATTCCTACCTGGCTAGAAAGTTAGCCTAGTACTTGGCCCATTCTAGCTACTTATTAAATATTGTGCAGTGAGTGAAACTAGATCCAAAGCAAGGCTTTTTGTTCAGTCTTGGAATCCTCTTTAATTTTTCAGCATAAATCTATAGTTATTATACCACAGTCTCTTTGATATCCCACTTCAGATTCCATACGTACAAAATAGACTGGTGTTGGCAACTGAACAATTTCAGGGAAGCGAATAAGTTACCTCCATGTCTAATGTTAGTTACATTTCTACAAGAAATACAAAAAGAAGCGACTCCAAACTACAAGTTTAAGATGATGTGTCAAGCTCTGAGGGTCATCTCTGTTCCTGAAACACTGGAACAAGACAAAAGTACCAAAAGGACTCGATCTCATCCAACCAAGAATATGGAGGATGGGGTTTGCTCACATTTGCGCAAGAGTTCAACAGTTCCTGGAAGGTAGCAGGCTCGTAGTAGGAGTGTGCTCAACAGTGAAGACGCCCTACGGGGCTACAGGAAGGCTGGCGAACGATTTGCCTGTTAGAAATCATGACAAATATTGCACTCCGGGCTGACAGTGAGAAACGGAGCCAAATGGAAGGAAATTAACTGTAGGTTCATGTCACCTACAGTGCAGATCAGCACCCTGTACTTCAGCACCTCCTAGAATACCAGCATCCAGGAAAAGCAGATGCTTCTTGTTGCATGAATCTTCTGAGAATTAGCAGAGGTTTTTGCGAGATTTTGTATCTCAGACTACGCCACTTCATGGTGTGGTTTTACATCTGGTTTCTCACACGCAGCCTGACAGCCAGCATGACCCCATCATCCCACATAGTGCAGAAGCCTCCCAGCGAAACTGACCCAGGGATACAGCAGTCAAGGAAACACACACACAGGAATCTTAGTGCTCCTTCCTTTGATAAGAATAGATAATCAACCAGCATCAAACGTATAAGAGGAATCAGAAAGTAAGAGAGAAATACTAAAGTAAGCAAACAAAAACTGATGCTGGAAGAAATTAAAATAATTAGAGTTACGGTCAACTCAGAGTAATTCAAGAAGCTTACTCACCAAACAAAAATGTGAGGTTACTAGAAAGGAAAATTGAGAATAAGCAGAGCTTATAGAAGTTGAAAAGAGGATTTCCATAAAGGAGGATAACTCTGAAGCATTGCCAGGTAAATGGATGTAACTTGAGACCATACTGTTAAGTGAAATAAATCGGACTCACATGTATAAACATTATATTGCCTCTCTGCTGTGATTAATTGAAAGAGTAAATAATGACCAAAATGTACAATACATATTGTGATATGGGAAGAAATTGTTCAGAAGGAAAGAAGAACTAGGGTGGGGGGAGGGGGGGAAAGGAAGAAAGGGAAAAGGAAAAAGATGGTTTTGAAAAGGCTAAAATGGAAACAAAGCTTTGTAAATAGGGAGGGGAAGATGGGTTGAAGGGAAGAGAGCAATTGGGAAGAAAATAGGCACCAAAGTATATCATGTACAAGTACAAATTCCATATGGTGAACATGACCATTATGTACATTTAAAATGTACTAATAAATAATACAAAGAACTGGGAAAATTTAGAATGAAAAACAGAAGGATCTGGAAAATATTTGCAAGGAGGGGTGGAGAGGCATTGGGATGAATGCAGGATGTTAAAGATAGGACAAATAACTCTAAACATCAGACCTAATAAAATGTAAGTCACTGTAAAAATAACAGAAGAAATTTTCTCCAGAGATGATGAGAATCATAATTAAAAGATCCTTTGAATTAAATTTTCAGAATTGAAAGATTCACTGAAGATTGACCCAAAATAACTTTTAAAAGAAGATCTGCTTTAAATCATGAGATTTCACGGCACCAAAAGTGGGAGAAATGACTTTAAACACTTTAAAAGGGGAAAAAGGTCACCACAAGGTATGTGAATCAGACAGGCATTAGATGTACTGATGTACACGTTTGATCCTGTAAAAGAATAAACACTGGAAGTAAAAGGTGAAAGAGAAAAGAAAAACGGAGAAAAGGGTAGGAGGGTTAATATCCCCCTAAATAAAGAGAAGTCAAGTTACTGACAGAGGTTAGCAGGAACAAGAAGTATTAGTATATTATTTAAAGTGACCACGAGAAAATCTACATGTAGTAAAAATATCTTCATTACTGTTCGATTTGCCTTCACGTGTGTATGTTATACTGATCTAAATTTTAAAAATTAAACCAAGTAGGGTGCCTGGGTCTTAGTGTTTTGGGGCAGGTTCGTGGGACACTCTGGCCATTTTGTGAAAGGTTCTTCAGTGAACTGAACACAAAGCTCTTACTGTTTCACGCACATGCCAAACGGACCACAAAACGTAAACATCCTCTTCTTGCTTCCTGTGTCCCTATTTGAACTGGGGGTGGGCGGGCCATTCAGTCTGTCTCATTTGATAAAGGTGCTGCATCACTTTCAGAGTTCAGCCTTTGCAAGCTGAAGTTTCTGTAGTAGCCAGAAGGTGGCATCAAAATCAACCAGGTTCTTGCTGTTTTAGTGGAAATCTCAAAGAAAAGGTCTATTACCCAAGTGTCATGAACGACTTCCCCGAAACGGAAAGGCAGAGAAAGTTACACACAACAGCAAACACTACGCTTTCCTCCAAAGCCTCAGCTTCTTCTGTCTTCTTTACATCTTAGAAAACTCCCAGTGCTTCACCCGGAGTCCTTGTGCCTCACCGTACATAAAGCACAAAAGGTCAAATTCTACCTTCCAAATATTATTGCACCCTTCCAAAACACAGGACTTGAGTTCAGTTCTAAGGAATCTCTTCCAAAGGTGAGGGGCAAAGGATGAGCACAACCTCATCATGACAATAACAAGTACAGTCTAATGGTTACACTTGAATAAGCATGTCCCACTGGGTCGGGCATAAGCCTAACCTGTTTACACGTCTGGGTGTACATGAATTTCCTTTTGGCATAGAGGCACACAATTATTTACATTATTTAATGATTTTTTTTTTACCAGTTATGTTCAAGACTTTTAGGTGTCAGTTAAACATAAAACCAATCTCACTGCAACTCTAGGTGTGCAGCCTACAGAGCATAGGATTGCATGTTGGAAAGCATTACAATTGCTATTTAGTAGTCAAATGGGCCCTGGAAAGGACTCACTCTTCTGAATTCCAGTTTCCCAACTTCCCACACTTAGCAGTGTTCTTACAAGGGCCTGACTAGACCTTTACACTGACCCTACTTTAGGAGAAAGTCACTTATCCGCAGTAACCCTTTACCCTTATTCATGTAATAATGTATATACTACATTACCAAACAATGCTGTATGTGCCAAAGGTACGACAGTGAAGAAGAGAATGTTCCTGATCTCAAAGAAATTTGGGCTTAGCAAATTCATGATTTGGGTAAGTTCAGGAAGTGATTAAAAACTCAAGTCAGTAAACTGGGATCTTGAAGGAACCTATGGAAAAGAACAGGGGTGGTGCTTCACATGGGATCATTAGCATGATACTTATGGTTTAGATCTAAAATATTCTCCCACAATATTCAGGGTGTGACTTCTGTAAGGAGGTTGGATCATGCAGGCACTACACTCATCCGTGGATTTATCCACTGATTAGCACTTAGCTGAATGTGCTGTTAGGAAGTGGGAACTTGGTTGGAACTAGTGGGTGAGATTTGACATAATAGGGTATGTGCCTGTCTCCAGCTCCTCCCTTTCCTGTCTCTCTGCTACCTCGCTGTCATGAGCTGCACAATACCCTCTACCAAGCCCTTCGGCCATGCTATTTCTCCTTTAGATCCAGCTAACCACGGATGGAACCGTCGGAGACCATAAGCCAAATTAAACCTCTCCTCCCTTAAACCGCAGGTCTCATGTATTTTGTCCCAATGATGGAAAAGTGACTGCTGCAGTTCTTTAATTTCAAAATACAGCACTGCATGGCTGGAGGTACAGCTCAGTGGGCTAAGTGCTTGCCGCTGAGCACTAGGGCCCTGAGTTCGATCCCCGGTCCCGGAAAAAAAAAAAAAATACAGCACTGCATTAACACAATAGATTGAAGCCCATGGCTTTTTGATTCTGTCCCTGAAAATTAAGAGATCCCTGAAGAATGGTATACATATCTATTTATTTGTGTATCTATGAATATTGTATAGGGGCCAGCCCATTGGAGGGCCTCAAAATAAGTTTTGTGAATAGAAAGAAGGATGAAAATTCTCCTAAGTTATTCTTCTCTCATTTAATTTTTGCATCATTATCAGGAGAGTAAAGCCAGGTGGATGTGTCCTATGCTCAAGGGTCAAAGCTGAAGGAGATAAAGCCAGAATTTGACCCTAGGGTATGTATTCTTGTGATAAAGTGTTTACTATTTGTAAAAAGAGAAGGGCTGGAGATATAGCTCAGTGGAATTGTAGCTGCCTGGCAAGTGCAAGGTCCTTACTTCAATTCCTGGTACGAAAAGATAAATAAAAAAGTCTGTAAAAAGAGGGCTTTCATAACTAAAGTGATTGATTGCCTCAGCTACTATACTTTTAATGTTTTACCTTTTTGAAAATTTCTAGCGAGACAACTTCCGGGAAGATGGTGACGAGGTGAGCAGCAAAGAGGAATCCTCCCAAAGAGAGATCTCTAGCTCGAGACAGGCTCGGCGCGTATGGGTGCCAGGTCCACAGCTGTGAAATTCCAACTGAACGTGTTGCTCTGTGCTGCCCGAGCCTCAGCGGGGAGGCTCAATTTGCCACTGCGAGGAACGGGCGGGCCCAGAGAGCTGGGCGCATGAGGCACTCGGCGCAACGCACAGGCAGCAACTCAGCCGAGTCCTTGCAACCCGAGGGCGCCTCAGCAGGACGGTCCCTCCCATCTCCCGACCCTGCGGGGATCGCCAGCGGCTGCGGCCAGAAATTGGCTTTTTGGTGGCTGCGAAGCAGGGTGGACTCGGAGCCCGCGCTCCTCGGGCAGGCTGTACTAATCTGGGCTGAGGACCAGGGTCCCGCTAAGGTCCCTGTCCCTGCAGCCGGCGCCCTCCTTGGGCTGAGTGCAGGCACTGCAGCGGCTGCGGTCAGAGGATCCTGCGAGAGAGCCGAGGAGGCAGAGAAGTGCCAGGGAATGGTGGATCTCGGGTGGAGCACGAGATATTCACACTATGGAGCTCTCCTGCCTACACGGATTCCGGAACGGGTGAGCCAATTGAGCGCCACAACCAGAACTCTGGGTCGGGGAGAAGCTCGACCCAGGGACACACACCTGAGCGGCACTCCTCCCTGCATGATCCCAGGGACGGGTGACTTGTTTGGGCGCCCCAGCCAGATTCCTGAGTTGGGGAGAAGTTCCGCACAGTGAGGGACATCTGAGCAGCACTACTGACTGCACGGACCCTGGGATGGGAGACTTGGGTGGGCGCCCCAACCGAATTTTTCAGTGGGGGAGGAGCTCCACCTAGGGAGGAACACCTGAGCGGCCCCCTGCCTGCATGGTCGCCCGGGGCGGTGAGCTGTTTATGCGCCCCAGCCAGGTCTCTGGGTAGGGAGTAGCTCCACCCACAAAATAGCATATGAGCACCCTATTGAGCGGAACTCTCAGCAGAAAGTTTAAGGGACATTCTCCCGAAGAGAAGGAGTCACTAGAGCAGCCTTTGCAACAGACTTTTGCCTGGTGAACTGCCTGGGTAATTTATAGCTCAGTATTTTGAATCTGATACCCAAAAATTGGAAGACAGAAGAACAAAACGCAGTCTCAGAACTCAACCCCACCCAGAACAAGTCCTGGATTCAAGGATACAGGGGAACTAGGAAGCCACATATCTGCAAGTTCTGAAACGATTGCATCCGAAATAAAGACAACAACTCCATCAGGCCACAGAAGAGCTTAGAGCAGAAATAAGCCACATACCTGCAATAATCTCTCAGACAAAAAATGAACTGAAAACTATAATAGAACAAATGTTCTGTACATATAGAGAAGAAACAGATGAAAGAATAGAAGAAAATAGGAAACAAATGGAAACGTTACAAGAGCAATTTAGGAATGAATTACCACGAATGAAACAGGTCCAAAGAGATTGCCAGGAATTGAAAACTTCCATTGAAAGCTTGCAAAACCGCTTAAATGAAACCGAAGATAGAATTTCAGACGTTGAAGACAGCATGGCAGCTTATGGGCATGAAAGGAAGGATCTCATAAAATAATCAAAGACCCAAGAAAAATCAATCCAACAGCTGCAAGATGAGGCAAAACGAAATAATATTCGAGTAATAGGAGTCAGTGAAACAGCAGGAGACAACACAAATGATATAAAAAGAATATTTGCTGAAATAATAGCAGAAAATTTCCCAAACAAGGTAAAAGATACTGAAGTACAGTTAATTGAAGCATACAGAACCCCAACGAGACATAACTCAAAGAAAACCACACACAGACATATAATAGTCAAGACTACACACATCCAGCAAAAGAACACAATATTAAAAGCTGCTAGAGAAAAGAACCAGATCACCTATAAAGGAAAGCCCATCAGAATCACAGCAGACTTCTCAACGGAAACCATGAAATTAAGAAGAGCTTGGAGTGAGCTATTACAGATTCTGAGACAAAACAGCTTCCAACCAAGAATGGTGTATCCTGCAAAACTATCCCTCAAATTCAATAGAGAAATAAAACATTTCTACGACAAAGAACAACTGAAGAACTTCATGAGTGTCAAACCAGCATTGCAAGAAGCACTAAAAGATATTCTAGACAGAGAAAAAAATGACCACAATCTCAAGAACAACAATAGAAACAAACCCTCAAACAGAACAAGTAAGTAAACAGATAGCAAAAGTAGAAAAACAACAAGGAAATAACATGACTAGAATAAGCCAACATATAACCATTATAACCATTAATGTAAATGGCCTCAATTCACCAGTCAACAGGAAAAGATAGGGAGAGTGGATTAAGGAACACAATCCAACAATAAGCTGTATACAGGAAACACATTTTACTCAAAAGCAAATCCACAGGCTGAAAGTTAAAGGATGGAAAACAATTCTCCATGCAACAGGTCCCCAGAAAAAAGCAGGGGTAGCTATTCTGTTTGCAGACAATGTAAACTTCAAACCAAAAACAATCAAAAGAGATAAACAAGGCCATTATATACTAGTTAGGGGAAAGCTGCAAGAGGAAGAGGTAACAATCCTAAACATTTGGGCTGGAGGTACAGCTCAGTGGGCCAAGTGCTTGCCGCTAAGCACTAGGGCCCTGAGTTCGATCCCTGGTCCTGGAAAAAAAAAATCCTAAACATTTATGCACCAAACAATGGAGCACCTAAATTTACAAGTCAAATCTTAACAGACATGAAAAATCAAATACCTAATAACACTATTGTAATAGGGGACCTAAACACCCCTCTGACGCAGAGAGACAGGACAACTGGACAGAAACTCAGCAAAGAAATAACAGACCTGAACCAAAAGTGTGAACAAAAGGACTTAGTAGATGTATACAGAGTGTTCCACCCCACAACATCAGAATACACATTTTTCTCAGCTGCACATGGGTCTTTCTCTAAAATAGACCACATTCTAGCCCATAGAGCATATCTACCTAAATGCAAAAGAATTCAAATTATCCCATGCATATTATTGGACCACAGTGCAATGAAACTTGAAATTAATGACAAAGGGAAGTCCAAAAACTGCATCAACACTTGGAAATTAGACAACAACCTCCTCAACAACCAATGGGTCCCACAAGAAGTTCAAGAAGAAATTAAAAAATACCTACAAATAAATGAACATCCAAGTACAACCTACCAGAATCTGTGGGATGCAATAAAAGCAGTCCTCAGAGGGAAATTTATAGCAATGAACTCATATATAAAGAAAACAGGAGAGCAAATAAATAGCCTAATGCTACACCTCAAACTCTTAGAAAAAGAGCAACAAGCCAAACCAAAAGCCCAAAAAAGGGAGGAGATTATAAAACTCAGGGCAGAAACTAATGCAATTGAGATAAGAAAACTCTACAAAAACTAAGTGAATCAAAGAGTTGGTTCTTCAAAAGAATAAATAAAATTGATAAACCCCTAGCCAACCTTATCAAAAAAAGAAGGGAAAAAACTCAAATTCATGCAATAAATGAAAAGGATGAAATCACCACAGATCCCACAGAAATCCAAGAGATCATTAATACCTACTTTAAAAATCTTTACTCCCATAGGATAGAAAATTCAGAAGAAATGGACAGATTCCTAGAAATGTACAAATTACCAAAATTGAATCAGGAAGACTCAAAAATCCCGAACAACCCATTATCAATTAATGAGATTGAAGATGTCATAAAAAACTTACCAACTAAGAAAAGCCCAGGCCCTGATGGATTCACACAACAATTCTACAAAAGATTCAGAGAAGATCTAATGCCAACACTCCTCAAACTCTTCAATGAAATCGAAAAGGAAGCAACTCTCCCCAACACATTTCAGGAGGCAAGTATCATACTGATACCAAAACCAGAGAAGGACCCAACCAAGAAAGAGAACTATAGGCCAATCTCTCTAATGAACATACATGCAAAGATACTCGACAAAATACTAGCAAATAGAATACAGCGAATCATAAGGAAAATTATACACCACGACCATGTAGGATTTATTCCAGGAATGCAGGGATGGTTCAATATTCGCAAATCAATTAATGTAATACACCATATC
Source organism: Dinomys branickii (assembly GCA_004027595.1). Classification (NCBI taxonomy): domain Eukaryota; kingdom Metazoa; phylum Chordata; class Mammalia; order Rodentia; family Dinomyidae; genus Dinomys; species Dinomys branickii. The sequence continues at coordinate 16,376 of PVLD010009123.1, read as the reverse complement.
AATACAGCCAAAGACAAAAACCACATGATCATCTCAATAGATGCAGAGAAGGCTTTCGATAAAGTCCAACATGCATTCATGTTAAAAACCTTAGAAAAAATAGGAATAGATGGCCTCTACCTCAATCTGATCAAAGCCATGTATGACAAACCAACAGCCAACATCATACTAAATGGACAAAAACTGAAAACTTTAACTTTAAAGTCAGGAACAAGACAAGGATGTCCATTGTCACCACTCCTATTCAACATAGTTCTGGAAGTATTAGCTAGAGCAATTAGACAAGAGAGAGAAATAAAAGGAATAAGGATAGGAAAGGAAGAAGTTAAGCTATCATTATTTGCAGATGACATGATACCATACATGGAGGATCCCAAAAACTCCACAAGAAAACTCCTGGAATTAATTGACAAATTCAGCAGCGTAGCTGGATACAAAGTCAACACCCAAAAATCAATAGCATTCCTATACACAAAGAACAAACAGACTGAGAGAGAAATTGAGGAAACCATACCTTTTACAATAGCATCCAAGAAATTGAAATACTTAGGAATCAATCTAACAAAGAATGTGAAAGATTTATTCAGTGAAAACTACAGTACTCTGAAAAGAGAGATCGAAGAGCATTTCAATAAATGGAAAAACATACCCTGCTCATGATTAGGAAGTACTAACATTGTGAAAATGGCCATATTACCAAAACTGTTGTACAGATTTAGTGCAATTCCCATTAAATTACCATTAGCATACCTCACAGATCTAGAGAAAATATGCCTTAAATTCATCTGGAACCAGAAGAGACCCAGAATAGCAAAAGCAATCCTGGGAAACAAGGACAAGTCAGGTGGAATCACAATCCCTGACCTGAAATTATACTACAAAGCTACTGTAATAAAATCAACCTGGTACTGGCTAAAAAAACAGAGCTGAGAATCAATGGAACAGACTGGAAGATGCAACCACAACGAAAAACACACTCAGCCACCTAGTATTTGACAAAGGGGCCAAGTAAACTCACTGGAAAAAGGATGACCTGTTTAATAAATGGTGCTGGAAAAACTGGCTTACCTCTTGCCAAAAACTGAAAATAGACCCAAGTCTATCACCATGCACCAAACTCAGTTCAAAATGGATCACAGATCTCAACATTTAAACAGAAACTCTAAATCTATTGGAAGAGAAAGTAGGTAAAAATCTTGAAGACATAGGAGTAGGCAGAGAGTTCATAAACAAAAATGAAACTGCAAGGGAAACACTCCAAAGAATCAATAACTGGGACCTCATCCTACTGAAAAGTTTCTGTACATCTAAAGAAATCACCAGAAAAGTAAAAGGAAAACCAACAAATTGGGAAAAAATCCTAGCTGGCTGTCCCTCAGACAAAGGTCTTCTATCTAGAACATAGAAAGAATTAAAAAACATGTACCTGTCCAAACTCAAAGACCCAATCCAGAAATGGGCATCTGAGATGACTACACACTTCTCAGATAAAGAAATACAAATGGCAAATAAATATATGAGAAAATGTTCCACATCCTTAGTCATTCGAGAAATGCAAATAAAAACAACACTGAGATTTCATCTCACCCTAGTAAGAATGGCCAGTATGAAAAAATCATCCAATAACTAATGCTGGTGAGTCTGTGGAGAAAGAGGGACTCTATTACATTGCTGGTGGGAATGCAGACTGGTGCAACCACTGTGGAGAGCAGTTTGGAGATTCCTCAGCAAACTAGGTCTAGAGGTTCCATTCAAACCAGCTATTCCCCTTCTGGGTATTTTCCCAGAAAATCTGAAAGAATCATATCTCTCCGATATATGTGCACCCATGTTTATAGCAGCGCAATTTGTAATAGCTAAATTGTGGAAGCAACCCAAATGTCCATCCACAGAAGACTGGATTAAAAAACTGTGGCATTTTTATATAATGGAATATTATTCAGCTATAAAGGGGGACAGATTTGGGGCCTTCGTAGGCAAATGGTCACAACTGGACACCATGCTCATAAGTGAAATAAATCAGAGGTACATGTGCAGGCAACGTATTATGTCACTGGTCTAAGAACCTGAGGATGGGAACATAAACTAAGAGACATGAAGGAAATCTGTTCAAAAGTAAAGAACAGATGGCACGTGGGAAAGGAGAAAAGAAAGAGGCAAAAATGTATGTACGAATGTATGTATGTGTATACATATGTGCAGGATGGCTAACATGGTTGTACTATTGTCTTATGTCACTTAATCGTATGGAATAGTTGATGACGGGCTGTTGGATCAATGTTGTATGTCTATATGTGTTCTCTGGAGCATACATTTTGAAGATATCAATATGCAATGCAATAACTATTGTTGGTTTTCTGTTGCTTTGTCTATAATTCAATTCTGATTATACGGTTATTGAGCTACTTTGTGTCTCTTTATTAATGCTTTTCTTTTTTTTTCTTTCTTTCTTTTTCTGTTGTAGATAATGTAGTTGTTTTTGCTTTCACACTTTAAAAAGAAGTTGTACTACTGACTTAGGTCACTTTATTGTAAGGAATAGTTGATGATTAATTGTCTGATCAGTTTTGCATGTCTATATCTGTTTTCCTGAATATACACTTAGAAGTTATCAATATGTAATGCAACAACCATTGTTGATTCCCTGTCACCTTATCTATAACTCAGATTTGATTGTACTATTCTTATGCTACTTTGTGTCTGTTTGTTAATATTTTTTTGTTTTTATACTTTTAAAATAAAAATAAAAATAAAAAAAGAAAATTTGTATCAAAGTATTTTTGGTAGAAAATGACAATACTTATAGCATATCAATAATAAAGGAAATATTCATAATTACATTTTGTAATTTTATGACAACTCCCATTAAGTTAAGAAAAGCAATATTTTTCTATATGTTTACTGACTATAGCAATTGAAATAGCTCAAGGAAATTTGAACAAGTGAATAAAATGATCTTTGTTCACTTTGGAATCTTATCAGACTCATGGGACCCACAAAATGTGATTGCTGCCCGGAATCAAGCAGCAGCTCACGGTACTGTCCTCCCTGTTCTATCCCAGCCCCTTGCCCTTCTCTTCTACTACTGGAGCATCTCTTGCCTCATGACTTCTGCACTTCTTGCTTCTTCCTTAGAAGATCATCCCAGGCATCCTTCCACTCTTCATATCTCAGGTCAAAGTAACTCTTCTCCATGAAAGTCCAACCTGAGCCCCATAACCTGGGAGAACGCTCTCCTGTGGTACAGAGGTCATTCTCTATCAGGGTTTCTTTCTGTGTTTCCCTCCTAGCGTTTATCTCTATGTAAAGTTGTCTTGTCTCTCTGTATCTTTACCACCAACCTTCCTTGAACTGAAATATAAGCTGCACAAGAGCAGGTGGCTCATTCAACTGTGCTCTTCTCTTACTCTTTAGGATACTGTCTGGGGTTAAATTGAGCTCAATAAATATGTCAGTAAATATAAGATAATACTCCTTTCACTCAGAAGTAGTTGCTGCAAGCATATGTGTATCTTTTCAGGCTATTTTCCAGTGCTTTATGAATACAAAGTATGCAAGTATATAAACATACTCAAAAATAGAGCTAAACTTGTGTGTAATTTTTTAAAAGATTTCTTGAATTAACAATATATAATAAGCATATTTCCATGCAAAAATATATCAATATGTAATAATCAATATATCAATACATAATAATTTTTCCAGATTAAATGCTATTTTATTATATGACCCCATCATATTCATGTAATCACTCTAATGACAGACATGTGGACTATTTCCATTTTATTCTTACTATTACATGACACCTTCTGCAGTTTGGATCTAAGCATCCCCCAAAGACTACATATTGAGGGGCTGAGTGGTGCTCCTGGGAGGTGTTGCAACCTGCAGGATGTATGGTGTGGTCGGAGGAAGTGAGGTCACTGGGCTATGACCCCGAAGGAGTTATTGAGGCCCTGGCTTCTTTTTGTTCTCTTTGCTTCCTGATTGTCCTGAACTGAATATCCCACCTCTGCCACATATCCGTTATGAGGTACTGTGCTGCCATAAGCCCAAAGTAACAGGACCAAGGGACCAAGGACTGAACCCTCTGAAACCATGAGCTAAAGTAAACTTTCATTCTTTAAGTTATTTTTCTTGGCTGGTTTGTCATAGTAATTGAAAGCTGAAAAACACAGTACATACAAAGCTAGGAAATGTATTCATATTTCCACCAGGTCTCTAAGAGGAACACTGCTGAGTCATAGAACATACATGTTTGATAAGTATTTGATAAATATTATCATATTACACTATCACCAGTAGAAAATGATATGTCTATTTCTTCTAACTCTGGCCAACAGGGGAAATTTTAATCATTTTAATTTATTTGAAAATACATTAGGTAAAATAGTATTTATTAATTTGTATTTTCTTTTTAAACTGTAGTTCAACAATTAATAAGTGACAAGCATTTTCTGTTGTTATTGGTCATCACATTATGTTATTTCCTGTTTATGACTCCTGCCTCCTTTTACATTAAATGGTCATCTTTTCCTTTTTGACCTTGTAAGAGCAGTTTATACCATAAAACTTGATCCATTTGTCAGAAATGATTTTTTAAAATAATTTTTCTTGGTTTATCACTTATCTTTTAACTTTGTTTACTGTGACTTAAGGTGGTGTATTTGTGTGGTAAAAGTCTTCAAAATTCTATGATGTTTTTGGGTTTTGCTGCTATGTTTATGAAATTATAAGAAAATTATAAAATGAGTATGAAAATATAAAAGTATGTTATTTTTAAGAGTAAGGCAAGCCATAATCATGAAACAGCATAGAAACTATTAAAAAATCAGCAGAATCAACTGTAGAAATCATAAACATAATTTTCAGTAACCCTTTTTTATTGCATTAAGTTGATGATCGAAAATTTACTATCATCATGTATTGAAGATCTACTTAGGTTCAATATACATTATTATAAATTATAAGTCAGCAAACATGTCTATCTGTTAAATAAGGATTCTCCCTGAACAATCTTTACATACTGAAATTTGTGGTGTCACATCTTTGTTCAAAGTAAGTGGGTCATTGGTTTAGGTCCAGAAAACTTATTGTTATAAAAGCCTTTTAAAGATGGCCTGTTTTAAAGAACTAAAGATTTAGAGATTCGTATGATTTTCTTTTTTTTAACACCACCTGGTGTTTTCTTTGTCCTTTATAGCATGAAGGTTTTTAAAGCAATGTCTAAGACTTTCCAAGTTACTGACGTTAAAATAAGAATCACCATGCTAAAACAGAATTTAGCCCACTCATCTGTGATACAGAGAAGACATATAGGTATCAATTTGTCCTTTATAAACTCATCCTAAAATGATTAAAGATTTGTCTCTCCCCCTTCCAAATATCTGGGTTTCCTTGATTGTCTATCCATAAATTTGGTAATTCTTCCCTGAATCCTTGTTTTAATCTCTATAGCTGTTATAATAATAAACTCAGTTATGGGGGGACAGCATGAGAACAAAATTGAAGTGTTCTAAACCTTTTATTTTAGTGGTGGTGGGGGGAGCTATCGTTGCCCTTTTTTTTTAAGTATCTCAAGTGAGCTTTTACAGAAACTGAATTGGTTATAAAGAGCTAGGAGATCTAGCAACAACCTCAGGTTGTAAAGAAAGGAAAGAAATGGACCAGGAGAACAAAGAAAACATTTTTCTAAAAATGTGCAATTTATGTTTTCTTGGCCACTTGATTTTTTTAGTGAAGAAATACAAAACTTGCTTTCAGAAATGAGACTTCTGTTGTGATGAGCCATAGAAAGGAAATGTATTCTCAGCTATCTGGAGCTATTGATCATAGAAGTTAAGTTGCCCTGAAAAATCCTACTGAGTACTGAAGAGCTTTGGGTGTACCCCTCACTTCGGAAGGTAGAATGATTTATCAGTAGGCACTGCAACAAAAAGAATCAAGCTACTGCACCAGCTTTTATATATCAGCTCACAACTTGATCTGGCAGTAATGCATTTCATGAAGTATTTTAAAATATGGCCATTGGAAAAACTCACTGGTCCAATCTATTCACTAGAATTACATTTTTACTAAGCAGAGTCCCGGTGCTTTCTGATAAAATGCTGCACGGCCGTGACATCGTGTCTTCATTCATCTAGCTTAAAACTTCCTAACTGCTTCCAGCTGTCTGCAGGAAAAGGAGAAAGGAAACCCTCCTTTGTAAATTTCAGTCTTCCTAATAAGTCTGGTAAAATTCATGGTAAAGTGATTTCTAGGTTCCAGTTTACACAGTTGAGATTTTGTGCACAAAGCAAATTGGCCATACTCACTCATTTGGGGTGCCTTTCTGGCCACAGAAATGGCCACGGCTGTCCGTTGGATAGGTCACTCTCCTGGCATCACCATGTGCCCAGGCTAGAGGAACAAGAAAGGACAGAAACTCTATCAGCAACATCTAGCCGAAGGCAGTCTGATCTGAGATACTACAATGCACCACTGCAATGCACCCACCTCTCCTCCTTAGCTGCGGGAGATTATTGACTTTTTCAAAGAGTAATTTCTTAATGAAAAGTAAAATAAAATATGGATGAATCAGTCAGAAAGCACGTTTCTCTTATTCTCTCAGGATCTGTCTGGGTTCTAGCCAAAACATGAGGTAATGCACTTAGAAAATGACATGTATGAAGTTGTGAGCGAGAGGGCACAGTACAAAAGCTTGCTTGGCTCCAAAGTAAATGACTTCATAGCAGAGCTAATAAATTTTCAGCAAATAACATGGTGCAATACTTTTGGGTTATACATAAGTGAAAAACATTTACATTATTTTTTAAAAAAGAAACTGCAATTCCCAGGTTCAAATTGACTACTTCTGTATAATTTCATGTGACATTCTAAAGGCAAACAGAAGCAAATGCAGAGGTAATGAATATATAATATTTACCATATGTTTTGTCTAATAATCTCAAAGTTAACACAAATAGCAAGTATTCTTGCAGTTCATGAAAACTGAAGACTTGATTAGACTTGCTATGAAGATGCTGAGGTTTATCTTTGACAAATATATCACTCTTTTTTCCCCAAGAATTGTAAGTTTGATTTCACAATTACACTATAAAAATGCAGATAACTAGTAGTATCAAAGGACTAGATTGGGTCATACTTCCTTAACTCTAGGTGAGTTTTTCTAATGTTTCCAACTTGAATAAGACAGGTCCTAAAAATATAGGAAATGCATTGGTCTTCTAATACTTTCCTATGCATATGGAAACATATCTCTTTGTCCTTTGCTTCTTTCAACGTTTGCCCAGCTATCTCACTACTCGCATTCATTGGATTTGACAGTTCATGTTATAATTCTATCACCCTTATGTATGTGGCTGGTGTGACTTAGAAAGATAAAATTCTGAAGGAGAATTTTAATATGAAAGAGGAATTTTTTGCAATATTTTTTTCTCATCAGTCCAATCCTTTCTGTTCACATTCACTATCTGAGTACACAGAAAAGCCTCCTTTGTCTAATTTTTTATCCAGTGTCACACAGGCCAAATCAGTTTTATTTCTTAATACATTCTTAAGAAATCTCAATCATTCAGGAAACTCTCTGCTGCTATATCTTCCTGTCTTTATTTTCCAGCATCAAAAAAATGGGCTGTAAATAAAGTATTTAAATGACATCTAATGTTCAATATATAATGTCTCTAGACACCATTTCATCTTTCTATGCCTTACTTTGCCACATTTTGGCTACGCCTAAGAAAGGGAACCAATTTTATCTGACTCTATTTTCTAAAATAGGTTTCTTTTATTTCCATTCTAAATTGTTTTTTTCTTATATAATTGTTAATTCAGGAATAGGGACCTACAGGAGCGTTGTTATTATAGGTTATCATTATTGTTACTTATTATCCATATCCATGAACAAAGCAGTTATTTTGAGTTCCAGGTTTTCTACTTTGTTTCTAAATTATGAGTATAATAATACCAAACCGGTAAGAACATTGAAAATAGGAAAGAAGATAAGGAAAATAGGGTACATAATATGGTGCTCAGCATCCAGTATGGACTCCGTAATGTTAGTTCTTGCCTTTTTCAGGGTTTTCTGAAAGCAAACTCTGAAGCCAGGTCTTTGATGCAGGTAGTTTATTTGCATGATAATTCCAGAAAGCTTCAGGGGGTGTAAGGGAAATGACTCAGAGAAAAGGTTAAGGGCAGTCCTGGGCATGTCCATGAATGAGACACTCTGGTGGGCAGTTGTGGCCCTACCCTTCAGGAACATCCATGGGACTACACAGAGTATGCCCGACAGGGTCACAGTAAAACTGCTCATCAAAACTGTGAACAAACTCAAATACGTTGAGGGGAGCTGGAGTCTGCTCTCAGAAGCATCGGCCACAGCTTTCCCTGATTCCTTACCAATCAGTTAATTTACTAAATAGTCATTATGTGCTCTGTACTAGAAATCAACACCAGTTTATATGAGTTCTCAAGAAATGTATGAAAAGAGGAGGATAAAGTTTGTAGAAGTCTTAGAAAAAAGGTGGGACTGCAGAGTTGCTAGCATTTGAACACAGAGCAAACAAGGAAAGACCTATAGGCTGAAGAAATACTGTAATAAGAGCTTCATTGTATCAATCGCTTACAATATGTCATGGGTTGTGCTACGTTTATTACACCCATTGCTTCACTTGACTCACCTTATTAGTCTCACAGCAACCCCAGAGGCATTATTTTATTTAAATTTCCTGCAGAACTGTGGCTCAGGATTTAATTTAGCTTTCAAGATTCCACAGCTTTTGAGTGACACAAACAGGGCTTAAGTTTAGGTGTGTTGGTCCCAAACGCCTGTGCTTTTACCTACCAGACTACAGGGGCAATCATGCTGCCTGCCAAGTGGTGGCTTAGGAAAAAGCTTATTACCAGTGGGTAACAACAAGGACGTTGACTAAACAGGGATCAGCAAATGCTAGATGCATCAGATAGAAAAGGTGGTGACACTGGCAATTTTGGAGCCTTTGTCATTTGGAGAGAAGACGTTTGCGCTTGCCAAGAGGGAGATGTCTCTCTAGGGACCTGGAGATCTGAGGACAAGGGAGGAGATGAAGATGGAAGGACCTAGGGAAGCACTCTCCTTGGCTTTCTAGTTCTGAGTTGAGGCAGGTTGTCTCACTTATGGAGCAGCCTCCGGCATGGCATCTGTGCTGCAGATGGTGTATGCTTGAGCTAGAACATCAAGATCAGAGCTGAGAGGAACAAAAGAAGCAAAGGAAAAGAAGATGCGCAGCAGTGTTTTGCCCTTGTTCATAAAGGGGTGACTCCTATTTTATCCCCCTTTTAAGACTTTCTCTCCTCATGGAACTTCTAGAACAGTAGCTGTTTATTATCATAGCCATTGCCATGTCTACTGAGCCCTTGAAACGGTTTATCAAAATCAAGACAAACTGTAAGCGCAAAATGCATGTGATATTTTAAGGGCAGTATGAACAGCAATAAAGGAATATCTCAATACTTTTTATACTTACTTCATTTGCAATGCTATTTAAATAGAATATATTATTAAGTGGTTAGTAAAATTAATTTTGCCTAGTTGTCCTTATACTCTTAAATATAGCCACTAGAAAATTTAACATTATCCATGTTATTTGTATTATATTTGTCCTGGATAGATCTTTTCTAAGAGATTTCCTTGCAAATGACAAGGGCTTCTAATGTAAGACAATTAACAGGGTCATAACATCAATGGCTTGTATGCTAGCCATTCTCAAACCCGTTAGAACCAACAAATCATTTTTATGACAAATATTTTACAGTATCTCTTTTTCAATCTTGAATAGTCACTGATAACATAACTGATCCATGCAATTTTATTAAGTCATATAATGCTCTATTATAATGTAAATGAGAAATAAGCAATGTATAGTTATATGCTATGCATATCAGTGGGCAGAAGCTCAAGTGCAACTAAATTACAAGACAAAGTGAAGAAGTCAGGAGTTTCAACTTGTAGGTAGAGTCTGTAAAAGTCACACATATAATGAACTGTAGGAGGATGTACTAGAAACACTGCATCAGAAATCCAACACTAGTGTGGTCAGTAATAAGATTTTCCTAAATGAACGAAGCTTAGTAAATTCTAACAAAAAGCGTGGGGGGAGAGGAAGAGAGGGGAGGGAAAAGGGATGGGAAAAAAGAGAACTGAAGGGGAAAAATGATGAAAATACAGGCTTTGTGAATAGGAAGGGAACCAAGAGTTAGAAGGAGCATCGAGGGAAGGAGGAGCTGGGGTCAAAAGAATCATTAAGAAGTGTCATGTACGTGCACTAACTCCCCACAATAAATATAATCATTATGTACTGCAAACATATACTAATAAAAAATAAGAAAAGTAAAATCTTTCAAATTCCCAGAGTATTTATTAAAATCATCAAAAGCAACTTCGCAATTTTAAAACAGAAGTTCAAATTTCAAATATTTCAAACCAAGTTTTCACATACAATAGTGGGACATAAAGTCAGGCACAATATAGAGTTATTTTGGTTATGAACAATTGCTTGAAATACTGCAAGATATCTATCTTGCCTGACTTCTACCACTAAATTTAAGTGTAAATAGTATTTCACCTCAATATCCTGACAACTGAAAAGTCAACTCAGTTTGCTGGCTCTCTAGGTGCTGTTACTGCTTCAGGTGAGAGCTACTAGCTAGTGTTTATTCACACTCTTCGAAACGCCTAGACATAGATCCTACATTGCCTTTGGCTTCCCACATGCTGTGGGGGTGTGCTATCATGGAAATCTTTCATCATTAATCCCATTTACTTTCATCCAGCTGATCCCCATCTGTAGTAGCTTTCAAACATGCCCGTGAATGTTTTGACAACCGTCCCTCAAATGGTGGCCCTTAACTCCTCCCTCTCTGAATGTGAACTGGAGTTAGCAACCTGCCTCTAACAAGCGAGACGTGACAAAAAGGACTGCGTAGCCTTTATGAGGAGCTAGCACTGCAGCTCCGTTTGCTCTTCTTCCCTTGCAGATCTCTAGCTTTACAAGAAGCCATCAGACAGGTCATGAGGCCATTGAGGGCATCCCCCAGGGAGGCTTACAAGACTGTCAGCTTCCTGCCCATGCCCTGGAGTGACCCATCCTAAAACACATCCTTTCCACAATCAAGGCTCAGTCCCAAGACTTGGGCTGACGTCTTGATGACAGCATCATGAAGAATCACACAGCTGAGCTGGCTCCAATTTTCTAATCCCACAAAGTGAGATCAGAAGCACTTGGTACTTTAAATTTCCAGGTTTGAAGGTAACTCACTATGTGGCAATACACCACTATTGTTTATATAGCTTTTTAATATCTTTTCTATACTCAAAAGAAGTTAAATCATCTTTCTCTTTCTCAAATTAGTCACAATGATTATAAAACAAATCTTTGCCATTTGATTTTTGTTGTATTTTGAATCCATCATGACAATTTCTAAAATTTTAGTATTTTTTAGTCCTTCACTGTGTGATTTAGTATATGGAAATTTCAATTTGATTTAAAATATTCCCTGGGACCTAACTAGTTACAAAGTACCTCTTATCTATTTACCTTCGTTCTTAAAAAAGAAAGTTAATGTGAAACGCCAAACTTCCATTCATTTATTTATACTGAACTGCTAATCATATCCTTATTGACTGAGTCATTTATTCATAGGGTCTTACTTTGTACAGACACATGTAGACACAGGGCATAGAGCTAAACATATATCATATCCAGTATAATAATATTCCTTAATAATTCTTCCTAAGGAAGATACAAATCTTTCTGATTGGCCAGGACAGAGGTAAATTTTTTTTTTTAATTTTATTTAAAAAAAATAAAAGTACAAAAACATATGAACAAACAGACACCAGTTAGCATAAAAAATAGTACAGTCACAACTAATCTACAGACAAGGTGACATGGTCTCAACAATGGTTATTGCTTTATCCATTGATATCTTCGAAGTGTAAATATATGAACCCATATACAGATATGCAAATTTCGTCATACAATTAATCTTCTCAACAACAGAAAAAATACAAAAACCAAAAATCCAAAGACAAAAAACAGGCAAACAACAACAACAACAACAGCAAAAACCACCAATAGTTGCTGCTTTGCATATTCATATCTTCCAACTGTGTGTTCAGGATAACACATACAGATATACAAGATTGATCAAATAACCCGTCGTCGATTATTCCTTAGCATTAAGTGAAATAATACAATAGTAGAACCATGTTAGCCCTCCTGCTTATATGTATATTCATATATACATACATACATTTTTGTCTCTTTCTTTTCTCCTTTCCCTCATCCCACCTCTTCTTTGTTTTAGAACAGATTTCCTTCATGACTCTTAGTTTATATTCCCACCCTCGGGTTCTTACACCAGTGATACAATACGTTGCCTGCACATGTATCGCTGATTTATTTCACTTATGAGTATGGACTCCAGTTTTGACCACTTGCCTACAAAGTCCCCAAAACTGTCTTTCTTTATAGCTGAATAATATTCCATTATATAGAAATGCCACAATATTTTAATCCAGTCTTCTGTGGATGGGCACTTGGGTTGCTTCCACATTTTAGCTACTACAAATTGTGCTGCTATAAACATGGGTGCACATATTTCAGAGTGATATGATGTTTTCAGACCTTCGGGGAAAATACCCAGAAGAGGACTAGCTGGTTTGAATGGAACCTCTAGACCTAGTTTGCAGAGAAATCTCCAAACGGCTCTCCACAGTGGTTGCACCAGTCTGCATTCCCACCAGCAGTGTAATAGAGTCCCTATTTCTGCACAGCCTTGCCAGCATCTGTTATTGGATGACTTTTTCATACTGTCCAGTCTTACTGGGGTGAGATGAAATCTCGATCTTGTTTTTATTTGCATTTCTCGAATGACTAAGGATGTGGAACATTTTCTCATATATTTATTTGCCATTTGTATTTCTTTGTCTGAGAATTGTGTATTCATCTCAGATGCCCATTTCTGGATTGGGTCTTTGAATTTGGACAGATACATGTTTTTTAATTCTATGTATGTTCTAGATAGAAGACCTTTGTCTGAGGGACAGCCAGCTAGGAATTTTTCCCAATTTGTGGGTTTTCTTTTTACTTTGCTGGTCATTTCTTTAGATGTACAAAAACTTTTCAGTAGGATGAGGTCCCAATTATTGATTCTTTGAAGTGTTTCCCTTGCACCTTCATTTTCGTTCATGAACTCTCTGCCTACTCCTATGTCTTCAAGATTTTTACCTACTTTCTCTTCCAATAGGTTTAGTGTTTCTGTTTTAATGTTGAGGTCTATGATCCATTTTGACCTGAGTTTGGTGCATGGTGATAGACTGGGGTCTATTTTCAGTTTTCAGCAAGAGGCTAGCCAGTTTTTCCAGCACGATTTATTAAATAGGCCTTCTTTTTTCCAGTGGGTTTGGTTGACCCCTTTGTCAAATATTAAGTAGCTGAGTGGGTTTTTTGTTGTGGTTGCATCTTCCAGTCTGTTCCATTGATCCTCAGGTCTGTTTTTTAGCCAGTACCAGGTTGATTTTATTACAGTTGCTTTGTAGTATAATTTCAGGTCAGGGATTGTGATTCCGCCAGACTTGTCTTTATTGCCCAGGATTGCTTTTGCTATTCTGGGTCTCTTCTGGTTCCAGATGAATTTGAGGCATATTTTCTCTAATCTGTGAGGTATGTTAATGGCAGTTTGATGGGGATTGCATTGAATCTGTACAACAGTTTTGTTAGTATGGCCATTTTTACAATGTCAGTTCTTCCTAACCATGAGCATGGTATGTTTTTCCATTTATTGAAATCCTCTTCAATCTCCTTTTTCAGAGTATTGTAGTTTTCACTGAATAAATCTTTCACATTCTTTGTTAGATTGATTCCTAAGTATTTCAATTTCTTGGTTGCTGTTGTAAAGGGTATGGTTTCCTCAAATTTTCTCTCAGTCTGTTTGTTGTTCGTGTACAGGAATGCTATTGATTTTTGGGTGTTGACTTTGTGTTCGGCTACGCTGCCGAATTTGTCAATTAATTCCAGGAGTTTTCTTGTGGAGTTTTAGGGGTCCTCCATGTATAGTATCATCTCGTCTGCAAATAGTGATAGTTTGACTTCTTCCTTTCCTATCCTTATTCCTTTTATTTCTCTCTCTTGTCTGATTGCTCTGGCTAGTGCTTCCAGAACTATGTTGAATAGGAGTGGTGACAATGGACATCCTTGTCTTGTTCCTGACTTTAAAGTGAAGGTTTTCAATTTATGTCCATTTAGTATGATGTTGGCTGTTGGTTTGTTGTAGATGGCTTTGATCAGATTGAGGTAGAGGCCATCTATTCCTATCTTTTCTAAGGCTTTTAACATGAATGTATGTTGGACTTTATCGAAAGCCTTCTCTGCATCTATTGAGATGATCATGTGGTTTTTTGTCTTTGACTGTATTAATATAGTATATTACATTAATTGATTTGCGAATATTTAACCACCCCTGCATTCCTGGAATGAATCCTACCTGGTCGTGGTGTATAATTTTCCTTATGATTTGCTGTAATCTATTTGCCAGTATTTTGTTGAGTATCTTTGCATCTATGTTCATTAGTGAGATTGGCCTGTAGCTCTCTTTCTTGGTTGGGTCTCTCTCTGGTTTTGGTACCAGTATAATACTTGCCTCCAGAAATGTATTGGGGAGAGTTGCTTCCTTTTTTATTTCATTGAAGAGTTTGAGGAGTGTTGGCATTAGATCTTCTCTAAATGTTTTATAGAATTCTGCTGTGAATCCATCAGGGCCTGGGCTTCTTTTTGTTGGTAAGTTTTTAGTGACGTTTTCAATCTCATTAATTGATATTGGGTTATTCAGGATTTTTGAGTCTTCCTGATTCAATTTTGGCAATTTGTACCTTTCTAAGAATGTGTCCATTTCTTCTGTATTTTCTATCCTATGGGAATACAGATTTTCTAAGTAGGTATTAATGATCTTTTGTATTTCTTTCGGATCTGTAGTGACTTCCTCTTTTTCATTCCTTATTGCATGAATTTGAGATCTTTCCCTTCTTTTTTTGATAAAGTTGGCTAGGGGTTTATCAATTTTATTTACTGTTTCAAAGAACCAACTCTTTGATTCACTAATTTTTTGTGGAGTTTTCTTCATCTCTATTGCATTAATTTCTGCCCTGAGTTTTATAATCTCCTCCCTTCTTTGGGCTCTTGGTTTGGCTTGTTGCTCTTTTTCTAAGAGTTTGAGGTGTATCAATAGGTTATTTATTTGATCTCTTTCTATTTTCTTTGTATATGATTTCATTGCTATAAATTTCCCTCTGAGGACTGCTTTCATTGCATCCCACAGATTTGGATAGGTTGTACTTGCGTTTTCATTTATTTGTAGGTAATTTTTAATTTCTTCTTTAACTTCTTGTGTGACCCATTGGTTATTCAGTAGGTTGTTGTCTAATTTCCACGTGTTTATGTGGTTTTTGGAGTTCTCTTTTTGGAGTTCTCTTTGTCATCAATTTCCAATTTTATTGCATTGTGGTCCGATAATATGCATAGGATAATTTGAATTCTTTTGCATTTAGGTAGATATGTTCTATGGGCTAAAATGTGGTCTATTTTGGAGAAAGACCCATGTGCAGCTGAGAAAAATGTGTATTCTGATGCTGTGGGGTGGAACACTCTGTATACATCTACTAAGTCCATCTGTTCACACTTTTGGTTCAGGTCTGTTATTTCTTTGCTGAGTTTCTGTGCAGTTGACCTGTCTCTGCGTCAGAGGGGTGTTTAGGTCCCCCATTACAATAGTGTTATTAGTTATTTGATTTTTTACGTCTGTCAATATTTGACTTGTAAAGTTAGGTGCTCCATTGTTTGGTGCATAAATGTTTAGGATTGTTACCTCTTCCTCTTGTAGCTTTCCCCTAACTAGTATGTAGTGGCCTTCTTTATCTCTTTTGATTGTTTTTGGTTTGAAGTTTATATTGTTTGCAAACATAATAGCTACCCCTGCTTTTTTCTGGGGGCCTGTTGCATGGAGAATTGTTTTCCAGCCTTTACCTTTCAACTTATGGATTTCTTTTTGAGTAAAATGTGTTTCCTGTATACAGCATATCGTTGGATTGTGTTCCTTAATCCAGTTTTCCAATCTTTTCCTTTTGACTTTTGAGTTGAGGCCGTTTACATTAATGGTTATCATGGTTATATGTTGGCTTATTCTGGTCATGTTATTTACTTGAAGTTTTCCTTCTTTTGCTGACTGTTTAATTATTTGTTCTGTTTTGGGAGTTATTTCTATAGCTGTTCTTGGGATTGTGGTCTCTTTTTTCTCTGTCTAGAATATCTTTTAGTGCTTTTTCCAATGCTGGTTTGGCACTC
>PVLD010009122.1:0-79121 GCA_004027595.1 Dinomys branickii | reverse complement strand
TTTATTAGAGCTAATATATGACAATTTGTGTTTATTTAGAGGAAAATATTATATCCTTATGAAAATATATAATATTTTAGGAGAATATAGGGATAAATTTACTTTTAATTATTTTATATTAGTTATACTTTTCCTCATTGATTTATGGATAATTTTTATTTCATTTATTTCACTAAGTTGTATTTTGGCATTGATTGTTTTATATTATTCTTTTTCTGAAACAGGAATTTTCTTTTCTTTTCCTGTATTGTTGTTCCATTCAGGTTTTTCCATTTCTGTAGCAACAACAGAAATGTGTGGTTCTTCTCTCCATGACTTTCAGTATTTTTATTTCATTTTTTCATAACACGCATTCCCAGTCACTTGCAGTGAGTTTTTTAATGCCACCATTTGTCACATATATTCTGTATTTTGCTTATCAATGGATATTTTTAACATCATCTTTCTTTTGATGCTTATAATTTTCTACAGTTTTTTTTTTATTTTTACTGCAGTGGGAGTTTCCAATATCTTTTTCCTTCCTGTATTTTTAAAGGGAGGGATGACTTGCAATATTTTACCATTATCCTTATGTCCAGACGAACTATTTATGACTACTATTAACATTATTGCAATTCTAAAGAAAGAACTATAGCTATTAAATGTTCTTATATGCTGATACATCTTTAACCTTTCCTTGAAATACTTGTTTGTGCTAAACATAATAATGATTTGTAATTATAATTATTAGTCACCAGAATCTACTCAGTTCTTACACAGTGCCAGCTACTGTGTTTAGCATTAATATAGTTTAGTTTACTCTGTATAGGCCCTCTAAACAGAGAATAAAGTTGAAATAGTTACAAATAGATATAATTGCTCGAAGGTCATAGAAATGATACTTGAGCTGTGTATTAAATATAGGTCTGCTTATGCTGCATCTTCTCAAGCATCATATAAGAGACATTACCTCTTTAAAAGTCACGAAAATCTTGTGGTATAGATTTAGAATATTCCCCTCAAATCTGATGTGATCATGAATCCCTTGATGACTTTGAGTCTGACTTTTCTCGGAGAAGATGGAGTTTGATGGGAAGAGGAAGGGCCTCGGAAGCGTGACCTGGACTTGTGTAGTCTTGTCCTCGCCGCCTTCCTTTTCTCTCTGCTGTTGGCCATCACACTGTGAACAGATGTCCTCTGACACGCTCTCTCACCAGCCGTCTCTCTCATGTGACCAGCCATGGACTAAACGCACTGAGAGTGTGAGCCAAAATAAACTTCTCCTCCTTGAGGCTGTTAGTCAGTTGTTTTCTCCCAGCTACAGGAAAGCTGACTAACAGAATGTTACTTTCTTTACTAATTGGTGTTATTTTAATAGCATAATTGCAATATATGTTAGTTCACAAACAAAGACTAAAATACACTTACATATGTCACAATCACTGTTATATAATTTTTCATTTTGAAAAGCAACAAATTGATTCTACTGTGAGTAATCTATTTGTTTCATAGTTATTTCCTTTGTAAATCTACTCTCCATAGGAAATGAAGGCCTGGCACTGCTCAGTGTATGCTAATATAGCCAGTAGGGATTGATGCAGTTTTCTCTCCATGCCCAGATATCTATTAACATGGAGAAAATCTGGATTATCTGGTACTGAATGTGCAAAAAATGACTTTAGCATTTTGTGCTGGATGATTGAATAAGACTTTGAATCAGCCTATCAAGGTTTAATTGAACTACAAATCCAACAATAATTAGAATAAAACTCCAGTCCAAAACAGGAAAACAATATTCTAAGGTTTAGTTAATGAACTGAAGAAAATAGACTTCTGCTTGCACACATAGCATTCTTCGATTATGCCAGTGATTCAGAAAAAATAGCACTGCAACATTTTAAATTAACATTTATACATTAATGATTATACAGTAGTCACTTTGTGGTCATGAGTGAGTCTAAAAAATAAACTGTACCAATAACATATCTAAAAATAAATATTTTAAAGTTGCATGTTTCTGAATCATACAGTATTAACAGACTACTAGACATGTATAGATGGCTAAGTACATGTTCTACTTGTTGGTAAATGGTTAGTGTTTGTAAAATAATTTAGTTGAGAATGCATAGTAAATATCACTATAAATCATATTAGTTAATAAAAGGGTTTACTTACTAAGAAAATATAAAGTAGTTAGCACTGCAAATGATCCTCTCAACATTTTACCTGGTATAGTTAATATGGTGATTAAGCTGATTGTGCTAACTTCATTGGTGTGAGAGCCACTGTGTGATTAGTAAAGTAGGCTCCCGGCTATATTACAGTAAACCATGAACACATGACCCTGAGTGCTAAATCTGGTTTCTTTCTTCTTCCTATCTGTCATCATTCCCCCACCCTGCTTCCTGGACACCATGAACTAAGCATCTTTCTTCCTCTATGCCCTTCTACCATTTCGTTTCTTTTGAGTCAGATGACCACGGACTGAATTCCCTGATATCATGAACCAAATTTTCCTTTAAATTATAGGTTTTGGATTTTGTCTCTCAGTAGCGGGAAAGCTGACTAATAATGACAACCGGTACCAAGATGGGATTGTTGTTGTGACTGGACGTGACCATATGATTTAGAAGCCTCTGGTACTGGTTTCCTGGGAAAGGGTGCATAACCTTGAAAAATTGGTCACAGGTAGCTGCAGAACTGGTAAGTAGAGCTTGATGTGTGATTCGGACTGGAGCTTAGAAAACCACAGGAGTGATAGGAGAGGATAAAAAATGCCAAGTGTGGGAGGTTTCACTTGGAAATGAGGATATTTTTGGGAAGAGGACTTGAGACCATGCATGTTATGTTATGGCCAAAAAAAAAGGCTACATTTTGTTCATGTCCTGAAACATTGCAAAGGACTGAGATTAACCATGTAAAAGTTTATCCTGAGCATCACTCAGGCAGCACCTTTGTTTACATACTAACTATCCTTAAATTTTGGCTTTTAAAGAATCATCTTTAAAGTTTGGGCTAAAGGAATCCTGGCTACTGAAGAGACCAGCACCAGTCAAGATAAACCAAGTATTTTTGTACAGATTCAAGAAGAGCGACAATTTAGGGCCATCTCAGGAATCAGAAGATTCCACACATTGCAGACTCAAAGATTCAAAAACGTAAAACTGCCATTTGAGAAAAAAGAATCTCACACTCTCCTGCCTAGGGAACTGGCTCCTCAGGAATCATTTCTCTGTGCTCATTGACCTGGACACTCAACAGCTGCTGCTACCATGAGCAAAGGTAGGTATGGCTACTGCCTGTCTTACTGGTGGACCTTGTTATTCTCTACATGATTCTGATTCTGCTGACATGCAGAATGCAATAGTTGTGGGGTCAAGAATGCTCCATCCAGACTTGAAAGGAAAGCCTGGGAGCCAAGCAAGGAGCTTTTGAGAAGGCAGCATGTGAAGTTACAAGAAGGAAGTCAAAGTTGTAATGGAGACCCCAGGCAGCTGGAAGTGCAAGTAATATGGAATATCTGCCAAGGAAAGATGCAGAATCTAAGTAGAACCAGCCCAAGGAGAGGCCATGTGCATTGCAACAAACAAAACCATAGGGATGCACAGCCATAAGGCAGTTTAAGCACTTGAAACTCATGTGTCACTACTGAGTTACCAGATTTTATATAGGGGGGTGTTATGGTTGATACATTGTGTCAACTTGGGGAGTCTAGAGATTTGGCTGAGTGATTCAGCAGGAAGCCAGGGTGCTTACTTTGTAAACATCCTGAGGCTGTGGAAGAGGAGGACATGGAGACTGTATGAGAGCTACACGCCCCCTGGGTAAGGGTGGGCTGTTTACAAGGTAAGGGAGAAAAAGAGGCTGCTTTGCTGCCATTCCTCCCTTTTGCTCTGATTGTTTTTGCTGTGCTCTTCTGCCCTGAACAGTTTGCCCTCTGCCATGTGCCACTCTGCCTCAGAACCAGCCAAGTATGGACTGAAACCTTCACAAGCTGTAAGCTAAATAAACCTTTCCTTCCTTCATTTTGGGCATTGGGTATTTTGTCTCAGCAATGAGAGAAAAGTAACCAAGACAGGGGGTGTAAGACTTAATGTGTGCCTGCTCATTTTCAGTATTCCTTTGATTTAACTCTTTTCTGTTCCCATATTCCTCCATTTCAAAATGCGAATATTTACCCTGTGCCTATTTACTTTGAGATTATGTAATTTGCCTTTTAAAAAATTTTCAGAGGTTGATAGGTAAGAGTTTGCCTTGAGTCTTACAAGAGACTCAGACGTTGTCTTTTGAAAAATACAGGAACTGTTGAGACTTTGAGGAGGGGATTATTGTGTTTTCCATTTTATTAATGAGCATTGTCACCTATTGAGTGAAATTATAAACTCATTGTTATGTTTATTTGGAGATTAAGTTTGGTTTAAAGAAATGTCTTTGTTCTTTTCACAAAGGATGGAATGAGGTGCTAAGTTAATTGTGTCAACTTGATTAGCTGGCAGCCATGAAGTGGGTTAGGAAAACACTTGAGGTGTGTCTAAGTGGATCATAGTGGTCTGACTTTATATACTGTATTTGGTCCCTTGCTCCTTCCACTCAGGCACTGCTCTACTGTTCTGTTTCCCTGCCACCATGAACTAAACATATTTCTCCACCATAGCCTTTCATCGTGTTATTTCTGTTTTAGGGTCAGCTGACCATAGACTGAACTCCCTGACATCATGAGCTAAGTTAAACTCATCCTTATTTCACACTGTGGGTTTTGTATACTGTGTCTGAATAACTGGAAAGCTAACTAATACAGTGAATGCACTCATTGCTTTAGAATTTTCAAAATGAGTTAAGCCACATTTATATTCATGTGTACTTCTTAAGTTTGAGAGTTGCAATATTTATTTCTATAATATTTATGAAAATATTTTTACTTAAAATTCACTCACAAATGTATAAAAGTAATATAAAGACAAAAGTGATTAAGTAAATTAATTTTACAAATATGAAGAAGAGATTAAGTGTTACAGGATTAAAAGTGAGAGGAACAAGAGGATGGTATAGTGTGAAGGAGTTCACTGTGTCAATAGTTCTGTGTTTTGTTTGTGGAACTGGTTGCATGAATTTACACATGTAATAAAATGGCATAGATCTATACACACATTGCACCAATATAAATTTTCTGGTGTTGCTAATTGCTCTGTAGATACGTGAGATTGGAAGAACTCCTTGTGCTGTTTTTGCAACTTCTTGTGAATCTACAATTACTTCAAAGTATAAAAATGATTGAGCCAAGCTAAACTTGACTTGTTTAATATGGAGTTGCCTTTTTTGTTCTTTCACATTTACATTTAAATGTTTTCTATGCTCCTCAGTTGAATGATGCTATTTACAAGCTGTACATACTTTGGCTTTTGACAAGCAGTTGCAGGTGGTGTGTCAACTCATCAAATGCATCGTGTATTCTTGTTTCTAAGTGACGAACACATGGCATTCAATATGATATTTTTCTTTGGGGGAGAGAATTTTTCAAGTGTTTTGGTTGAAACACTGTTGCAAAGCTTGCTTATTTCTACCTTTATTGCAAATACGGTTTTATGGATTTTGCTAGTACAATAAAAAATGTGAAATACTGGATTTGTCCTGATTTTATAGTTTTTCTGTGATAGCTAGTATTTTTAGAAGCAGCATATGAATACTCTGTTATTTGCAAATTCGTTCCTGTCTTCATGTATATTTAGCATAAATGAATTGCTCAAATGATGCATTTGTAATGATGCAGGACACATTGCTGGCATCCTAATGTGTGTGGGTAACAATGGCATGAATTCTCTTGTCCTGTCTGTCTCTGTCATTGGTAGAAATGCTCAACAGGCAAACATTCACCCTTGTTTCAATTTTTTTCTTCTTAGAAATTAATGAAATTGAATATTTTTATGTCACTTCTGTCTATTTCATAAATTCCTCTTTGTTGTGATTTGTATGTTTTCCTATATTGTAGTCATTTCCTGTTTTAAGAATTGCTTCCATTGAATTATACAGTAGTTTTGTTATATGTGTTGCAAATATTCCTTTGGTAGCAAGTGAGTGAATATGGTGTGTTCAGGGAATTGAAAAAGGGAGAGAGTCAGAGAGAGACAGGGAGATTGACATACAGACTGGAGTTAGTGATGTGCAGACAGCAAAGGGTTAGCTGGAGAGAAAAGCATCAGAGATATTGAAACATATGTGCTGTATAAAGGATATTAGTTTTCATCCTGGAACTGAAATTTCTTTAGGTGAGGGCAGAAGTAGGATGGAGTGGAAAAGAACAAATTGAAGCTTATTATACCATAAGAAAACTATCTAAAACTCTTAGCAAAGAAAATGGAACAAGGTAAGGATTCAACAACTATGTGCTCATTATTACTGTGAATGTATTTATTACTATTAACATTTCTGTTAGTAGGACCCTCAGAAGTCTGAAAGGGCTAAGTCATTATCCCAGTGTCACAGCAGTAAGAGTCAGTTATAACTTATACCTTCTTTTCATTCCAAGACCCTGAGTGTGAGTCCAGAGCAAGTCAATTGTCAGCTCAACACACTGCGCTATCTGGGGAGCCATCATGTTGCAGACTAAGACACTAACAATGTTAGCAACAATATTTGAATGATAAAATGGAGTCATTCCCATTGGAATCAGACCAAGTATTATGGCTGATACATTGTGGTCAAATTGAGAAGTTAAGAAACTTAACTAAGTAACTCAGCATTTCTACATCCTAGATGCAAATATCTTGGGGTGGGTGGCTGTTTACATTCCAGGATGTTGTAATGGATAATTCATCGTGGTAACCTGAGAAATTTAGAAGTTTAGCTAAGTGACTCAGCAGAGGGCAGGGTTCTCCCTTTGTAAACATCCTGAGTCTGTGTAAGAGGAGAGTAGGGAGATAGTATGAGTGCTATACCTGCCCCAGGGGAGTAACCTGCTTACATTATAAGGGAAGACTAGAGACTTCCTCTTTCCTTTTTGCTCTTGTTGATTTTTCTGTCTTCTGTGGCCATGAATGGTTGCCCTTCTGTCATGTCACCCTGTCTTGGAGCCAGCTGATTATGGATTGAAACCTCTACAAATTGTGAGCTAAATGAAACTATCCTGCCTTAATTTTGGGCGTCAGGTATTTTTCTCAGCAGGGAGAGAAAAGTAACTAAGATACCAAGTATATGTGAGTAATATGTAGAAGCCAAAAGACTCTACCCTAGTATTTTCACTGACAAAGTCTTGGCAAACAATACTATCTTCATTATAGAGTTGGTCGGCCAAGATTTACAAGGGCTATTTTTCAAAATTATATTATCTACAAGCTTCATGTTCACAAGCACAGATATACTCTGCAGGTCCTCCATAAATAGTAGCTGACTGACTGACATATAAACATCCCTATAAACACATAAACACTTTTAAGTGAATGGTTGCCATATATTTAAAGAGGCGCTATCAGATCTATGTGTATATACTAAAGATCAAATATAGGAGAAAAATAGCACAAATGCAACAGTAAAATGCTATTTTAAACTGTGGAATTTTTAATCGTAAATGTAGATAAAGACCTGTAATTATTAAAGTGTCCCAAATAAAATTCCATTAAGTAACTTTAGCCCTGAAAATACTCTTCAAAAATTACCAGCAAATCTATCTGATAGCTTCAAATCTTTAACCAATTAATCAATTATTTTTAAATACTGATGACAGTGATCTTGCAAACATATATGATGATTTTTCTTAAAAAAGAGATTTATAAAAAAAATCCAAAACTAAAAAACAGACTTCAGATTGTATTCACTCCCTTCAGTTTTCTTCATATTAAAGTCTCATTCAGTATCCTTATTTAAAATAATGTGCATGCCCCTCATACTTTAACTGAAATGTAATTAACATTTTCATTAGCAATGTATAGTAAAATACTTCCTATCTTTATGAATTTAGGTCAGATTTAAGTATTTTGAGTTTAATATATTTTTTTATATTATGGGAATTGCTCATTGTGCAATTTCCTTGAATAAGATATCTTAAAAATATACAGTACTTAATGTATGGTACATAATAAAGTGCTGAGCATTTAATGAGCATAAAATGAGCTGTAGGTGCTGGTATTTACTAATTAATAATCATAATGACAGTAACAAACTCCTTTTAGCTCCATCTCTCTGGAGGCTGGTGCGCAGGCTATGGCGGCAGGACTTACAGGCTCAACCAAAAGAGTTGCCTCTAGGAGACAGGACAAGTACAACTGCAGGGTCCTGTTCTCTAGGTGGACACAGGCCAAACAGTGAAACATGAGGTAGTAGGTGTGTCCAGACCCAGAGATGAAAGCAAAGGAGATTATAGAACCACTACTAGCTCATCTCAAGGGAAGGGTAACATGATTAGAAACCTTTAACAAGAGGTAAGAGGGAATGCATACTTTAAATAAAGACATGATTCTCCCAGTTATGCTAATGAATTAAGGGAGAGAATTTGTTGCTGTTGTTATTTATCAGGTTTGTTTTAAGATTCTGAAAGACCTGTTCCTTCAAGCTATATTGAGTGCAGACTTCAGTCATGCCAGGGATGTGAAAATTTTTCAGATGTCACAATCAATCTAGATATTACCTTATTCTCTAAAAAAGTGCAAGTTTCTCTGACAGAGAACTAAGAAACTATAGGGACATATTCTAGAGACTGATCCTGGTTGTAAAATTTGTGACAGCATGTAAACAGGGTATTAATGGATATTATCAATAGGGTAAAAACTGGCTCATATATGTCTATAATAATCCTTGTTCATCTCCTTCCCCCATCTCTTCACCTAGATGTTGTGCTCAAGTGGAGTAGTAGGTACAGGCCTGCTGTGCAATGGGCTGAAGGGAAAGTCATTAGTATCCATAAAGTACCGTCAAAGTTGTCCTCTAAAACTACTTGAAGTATTTTCTTCTTAGGGGTCTTAGTACTCATAGAAGCTTTTTTAATGACAAATTTAATTCATAAAATTGCCATTTAGAGAATTAAAAATATCATAACTAATATTAAGAAAAACCAAGAGCTAGAATTTAAAATTGAAGAGGTTTAAATTTTAGTAATATATACCATGTCTCTGACTGAAAAGACTTTATGATGATCCAACCACAAGACGATCCAGCCACATGCAAGCTTGATAATTTTGCAATCAGAATTCCAGGTCATCTTGTTTTAGGTGATCAAAATAAATTTTAAAACGTATGAAAGATGAAGGGGAAAACAGAGCAAGTGCAAATAAATAACTTAATGATGAACCTCAAACTTCTAGAAAAAGAAGAGCAGGCTAAGCCAAAAGCGCATACAAGGGGGGAAATTTTAAAGATCAGAGCAGAAATTGACATATTGGAGACTAAGAAAACAATAAAAAGAATCAATAAATTGAAGTGATGTTTCTTTGAAAGATTAAATAAAATTGACAAGCCCAGACACAATGTTATCAAAACAGGAAAGAAAAGACTCAAATCCACAAGCGGCGTGAAAAGAATGACATCACCATGGACCCTGAAGAAACCCAGAAGATGATCTGCACCTACCTTGGAAATCTGTAGTCTAGTGGTGCCTGCCTGGCAAGTGCAAAGCCCAGTTCCCACTTCTAAAAAGCTTGTAGTCTAGTAAGATAGAAAATGCAGAAGAAAAGGACAGATTCCTAGATACATATGAATTACTAAAGGTGAATAAAGAAGACACAAAAATCCTAAATAAACCCATATCAATCAATGAAATCAAAGATAAAATTAAAAACCTACCAGCCAAGAGAAGTCCAGACCCTGACGGATTCACTGTTGAATTCTACAAGAAATTTAAAGAAGACTTAATACCACTACTTCTCAAACTCTTTAATGAAATTGAAAGGGAAGCAGTACTCCCAAACTCATTCCTGGAAGCAAGCATTACTCATACCAAAGCTGGAGAAAGACCCAAAAAGAGGACAATCTTCCTAACGAATATAGATGCAAAAATACTCAAAAAGATACTGGCAAACAGAAAGCAGCATATCATCTAGAAGATTATACACCATGACCAAGTGGGGTTCATCCCAGGGATGCAGGGATGATTCAACATATGTAAATCAATAAATGTAATACACCATATTAACAGAGCCAAGGAAAAAATAATATGATCATCTCCATAGAAGCAGAAAAAGCTTTTGACAAAGCCCAGCACACATTCATGATAAAAACCTTGCAGAAAATTGGAATAGATGGTCTTTATCTCACTCTGATAAAAGCCATCTATGACAAACTAACAGTCAACATCATGCTAAATGGACAAAAACTGAAAGCTTTCACTCTAAAATCAGGAACAAGACAAGGATGTCCTCTGTCTCCACCGTTATTCAACACAGTCCTGGAAAATTTAGCAGAGCAATTAGACAAGAGAAACAAATAAAAGGAATAACAATAGGAAAGGAAGAAATTATCATTATTTGCAGATGACACGATATTCTGCATAGAAAAATTCCACTCAAAACCGCTAGATTTAATAAGCAAATTCAGTGTGTAGCTAGATACAAAGTCAGCACTCAAAAATCAATAGCCTTCCTGTGCATGTGCCAGAGTCCAACTCTGACCTTGGGAACAGGGAGAGGGGAGAGGGAATGAACCAAAGAAAGAAGGGGTCGGGAGGACTGGTGAAGGGAACCAGCGGTTGCGTTTATCGAGCAAAGCACTTAAGTACATGCTTGTTTGTCAGGCAGGCTGCCAGACTCTTGCCCTAGATTCAACTCTAAGGTTCTGTTTCTGTTACAATGGTTGCTGAGGTACATAATGACCCGTTCAGGACCACTGCCTTTACAGATTGCTTTCCCACAAGTCAGCCCATTACTCTTCTTCTTACAAGGAAGTTATACCCATTGCCATGGGAAGGTTACAAGGAAGTTATACCCATTGCCATGGGGAGGTTTTGTCCTCGCCCCGTCTGTTCCCCAACATTCATGAATAACAAACTCACTGAGAGAGAAATTAATGAAACAACACCTTTCAAAATAGCACCAAAAAAATTAGATACCTAGGAATCAATCTAACAAAAGAAATAAAAGACCTCTATATTAAAAACTATAGTACTCTGAAAAAAGACATTAAAGAGGATATAAGGAAATGAAAAGATATCCCTTCATGTTGGGTAGGAAGAACTAAAATAGTGAAAATGGCCATACTTCCAAGCTGTTACACAGGTTTAATGCAATCCCAATAAAAATTCCAGCAGTGTGTCTCACAGAATTAGAGAAAACAACTCTAAAATTTATTTGGAACCAGATGAAACCCAGAATAGCAAAGGCAATTCTGGGCAACAAAAACAAGACAAGGAGCATGACAATCCTTCACTTGAAATTATACTATAAAGCTGGTGGTTTAAACAGTGTGATACTGGAAAAAACAGACCCACCCAAAGACCAGTGGAACCAATTAGAAGATGCAGAAACAACTCCAGACATACCAAGCCACCTTATCTTTGACAAAGGTGCCAAACACATCCGTTGGAATAGAGATAGACTCTTCAAAAAATGGTAGTGGAAAAACTGGCTCTGCACATGCCAAAGGTTAAGATTGGATTGACATGTTTCACCGTGCACTAAATTCAAAATGCATCAAATATCTAAATATTAAAACCAAAGCACTAAATCTGCTGGATGATAGAATAGGTAAAACTCTTGAAGACATTTCTGTAGGCAAAGACTTTATGAATAAAACACTGGTTGTTCAGTAACTATCACAAAGAATCAACAACTCAGATCTCATTAAAAACTTTTTGCACAGCAAGAGCAACCACCAATGGCATGAAGACACAACCCATAATATGGGAAAAAACTTTTACCAGTTGTTCGTCAGACAAAGGATTATCTAGAACATATAAAGAATTAAAAAAAATAAGACCTCCCAAATTTAAAGGCCCAATCCAAAAGTGGTCATCAGAGATGAATATACACTTTATAGATGAGGAAATAGAAACAGCAAATAAATAGATGAAGAAAATGTAGAACATCATGGTCATTCGAGAGATGCCAATCAAAGCGGCATTGAGATTCCATCTCACCCTAGAAAGAATTGCTATCATCAAGAAATCAACCAACAACAAATGCTAGAAGAGCTGTGGGGAAAACAAAACTTTCTCCACTACTGTTGGGAGTACAGACTGGTGCAACCACTCTGGAAATCAGTGTGAAGATTCCTCAGAAAAGGAAGATTGGGAGGTCCCATCTGACCTAGCTATTCCCCTACTAGGTATCTTCCTAGAATTAAAAATGTACCACAGTGATATATGTGCACCCATGTTTATAGCAGCACAATTTGTAATAGCTACATTTGGATGCAAACCAAATGACTATCAACAAAACAATGGATAAAAAAAGGTGTGGTATTTTTGTATGATGAGTGTTACTCAGTCACAAGGAAGGATAAACTGGAAACTTTTATAGGTAAATGAATGCAACTTGGAGGTCACACTCTTAAGCGAAACAAATGAGACACACATGTGCAAACATTGCATTGTATCAGTGTGAGAACCTAAAAGAGTAAATAAGATTCAAAATGTACAGTAGATATTGGAGAACCGGAAGAAATTGTTCAAAAGGAAAGAGAAACTGGGGTGGAGAAAGGAGAAAGAAGAGAAAAGAAACATATACATATACATATGTAGTATTTAATGTGCTTGTACCACTAATTTCTCTTAGTTCACTGAAAAGAAAGGTTTATGCTAACAATGTTTGGAAAATTAAATCCCTACATCTTGTACTCTGACTAACTAATTTAAAGATAACAATACACAAAGTATTAACCATTGTTACCCTCCTATCTTTTTGTTTTGAATTTTTTCCTTAAAAATAAGTGTAAGAATAGTCAAGAAAGTTTTGAAAAGGAAAGAAAATTGCCTATCAGTTAATAAAATTTATAAAGCTGCAAACTGAACAATATAGCAACAGAGAAGAAGAGATAAACAAAGAAATGTTTCTAGACCATAGTTGGATTTCTAACAAAATCATGTGGGAAAATAAACAAGGACTTCATGTCTACCCCCACTTCACTTTTACCCCCTTTTGTCTTTATAGCGGCCCCTAGCCCCCTCATCACCTCCCTGACTCACGTCTGCCTCCATTTCTATAACCACCCTTTCCCCAACATCTTTCTTTGTACTTCTCTATCTCTCTATCCATCATCATCTGTCGGCACGTGTAGATACAGGCAAGGGACGAACACATTAAACAAGATAAAGCAGAAGACATATTACCAAACTCTGAAATTCTATTATAGAGAATGCCTTTACAGAAAACGTTTTAACAAAGAATCAAAAGACAAATAATAACAATGTTTTCAGTATAGATGATGTTCCTAATACACAGAGTTTACAATATTGAATTAAAAAATTCAAATAGCTCAGTGGCAAAATGTGTAAACAAAGTAAATATGAAGATCAAAAGAGAAAAAAAAGAACTGCGTGAAAACCATGATGAAAAACCTTCAGTCTCAGAGAAGTAAAGCAATTACATCATATTATCAGAATGATAAATATGAATAATTGATAAGCTTATTACAACAGTGGGGAGAGAAATACTCTAACATGTTTCTTGAAGATTTTCAGATATTACAATCATTTGAAAAGCAAACTTGTAGGACATATGAACATTAGTATTATTTAGTCTACGATAGGAAAGCAAAACGTTAGTACCTATCAAAATTGAATCTAACCACACACATACCCCCTGAAATTATACCAAAAATAATAAAGTCTTCGTAAGGAATATATCCATTTATTGCAATATTATTTGTGATTAGCTAATCTGGGAACATCTTGAAAGTGAAAATCCCAATAGGAAATAGATGACTAAATTATAGTCCTGCAGATGAAATAAAAGCACACAGCAATAAAATAAGTCAGATTAAATTGATTCACAGGACTCTCCATGATATATTAAGTGAATAAAAACTAAAGAGGATTATTTGCAAAATGATCAATTTAATACATAATAAGAAAAAGTCCTTTCTCTGTATGTTATGTATGTACATATGTACATTACACAAGTAAAAGAAATGAGGATGTGCATATATATACATACAGTACTGTCAACTTCCACAGTTTTTCTTCATTATAGTATCTCTTGTGAATTTTAGGCTAGTATATCCAATTAATGTACATGAAATCTCTACTTGTACATGAGGTAGGATTCCATATAAGTTAGTTTTGGCTTTGCTACAGGTAGCCACAAAATTCTTGATCGCATAGGATTTCTACCTCCTCATGGGTCTGGAGTTTGGCTGAGGTTCTGGATTTTGCTGGGCTTGACTCCAGGTTGCTGTTGGGTCCAGGTCTGGTCCCCAAATTTCTCATCCTCTTTTGGTGTGTTCTGATGCATGTTGTCTCTCATAGTAAAAGCATGAGCACAAGCCCCCTAACGAAAGCACGTTGCAAGTCTCTCATATCACATCTCCCGGTACAACAGTGGCCATGGCGAGCCACATAGCTCAGCCCAAAATGAGAAGTGCACAGTGGTTACTGTAAGATGATGGCATCATCCGGGGCTTAAAGGAAAGTTAGGGTCAAAGGCACGCGTAGCCTTCTACGCAGTCTGCTTATTGTAGCTTTATAAGCAAGTTTGAAGTGAAATAGTACGTGTGAAATGTGCAGTCTTCTTTGTGTAGCACAGATCCTCAACCATTTCCAGGAATGATAACATCATGGAGTTCCAAATCAGTCCTCATAACACAGTATTTGAAGTGTTGTGTTATCTATGAAGTCCATACGGAAAGCTACTTGTACAATAATCCCTTTTCTTCATTAGTAATTCCTTTTATTCCCTGTCAAAACTATTAGGTCGTAAAATACAATCACCTCTATTCCCCATAATTTTGATTTTACTTTTTCCCAACACACAAACAGAAAATTTAGTACTTCATATGCTTTCCCCTTTCCTAAAATTATCTTTGCTAAACAATAATTTAGATTTTAGTTAAATTTTCCATTTTATTAGAATGAATATCAGTTAGAAATTGAAAAAAACATGCTCAGACTGGAAAATTTTGTATCTTTGAATATATTTGCACTTGTGCAAGTAAAAATTACCAGTGTTATTATTAATCCTGTTTTATAGACAGGAGAGTAGGAGTAGTCTACTGATGCAATATATAAAATTACATCTAGAGCCACATTTAAAATTCAGGAATAACCATCTGCTAAAGAGGTTAATCTATATCTTCAGAGATTTTTCAACATAAATACTCACTCTTGTCTCTTTAAGATGTGCAAAAATTACCAGAGGAGACCTGGACCCAGAGAGATTTATGTTATGCATTAGACTGACTTTAAACTGTGACCTAGAGATAAAGCACCATGGTAGGGACTCCTGAGATTGCAGATGACAATAAACTCAGTAAAACAGTAAATAATAAAGAGCAACACAGTCAGACACGGAAGGTAGACACTTAAGTATCTGGGCTAAAAGATGGCAAATGCCAGAAATCAGTGCAGATAAATGTTCAATACTGAATCTTCAGGAAAAAGAGGCAATGTTAGCAAAAGAAAAAAACATGTCACAGCTGATTTTTTGTGAGGAACAGATTTGGACATTGTGGAAGAATTCTCCATGGGATGTGTACAGGTCTACATGATGAAGGCAGGAGGAATGTTTGCCCCTGACCTACAATATAAATCAGGACACAGAGGAGGGTTTCCAAACGCTCTCCGCAAGCCCCCTGGGTCTCTGGAGTAGGTAGCGGTATTATTAGCCAGGCCTACACATGGAAATGCATGGGTAATAGACACAGGGCCACAGACAATTGTAATGATTTTTTTCTCCATTTTTTCAAAACATTTCATGAACTTTCCATAGCACTGAGCCAATTATCATTTTAAAGAGCTTGACTATCTATCAATCAATAATTTTATCGTTAAGAGGAATCAACACCTTTATATAAACATGTTCTTCTAACTAATACTTCCCTTTCAAAATATTGAATTGAAAAATGGAAAAACACCTGTACTTTAGGAAAACATTGTTTGGAAAATAATTTTCACTGACAAATACTGATTTCTATCCTATGTGGGGTCCTCTTCTCTCTCTGTTACTCTTTTCAGTGGCAGTTGATACAAAAAATGTTTATTTTTTCTTCCCCTAATTACCTATTGTTACTTTCTCAACCACACAGAATCATGTTTACTTTGTTTTTCTTTCTTATGATATTAATTTTGTGTGTCTTTACTATGACAGACATACAATTAACATGTTATTGGCTCAAAAAGTGAATTTTACAAGAACAATAATCAGTGAAAGTCTTAAAAATGATTTGTGCTGCTTGTGGTGTGTCAAACATTATTTTGAAATTTATTTAAAATTTATTTTAAAAATTTTAAACCAGTTTTATGGGATCCTCCTCTAATTATCTTACCTGCAGAAGTGGAAACTGAGGCTCAGGGAGACCACGACAACAGGGACCGCGTGTGGCTAAGGCGGCCTGGTGATGGGGTGTCTGACTCCAGAGTACTGCTCAACCTCTGCAGAGCCCCACGCTATAGGCTCTGGAAACAATATTTTAACCCCTGTGGTAGCAAAACCACATTCACTAATAGTCTCCGGAATGACTTCACGCAGCTGGGAATGATAGTACAATGTAATGGAGAGCAGAGAAGTGTACTGAGTCCTGTGTGAGGGGCGCTACTGCTCCGATTCTGCCTCTCTCTTCCTACCTGACGTATGCCTTTAACATCAAGCGCTGACATGTGAAACACTTTGTCAGCAACTTGCCTTTACACAGAGTATTGCGGCTTGCTAGTCTCACAGATTCTCCCAGCCGTGATACAAGCAGGATAGCTTATTTAATTTTGCTACTTCTGTGAATAAAAGAGACCAAACCGAACCTCACTCCTCATCTTTGTCTCGTGATTGAGACTGTAGCAAATACCCCCTAAGCTTTTGCCCATAAGTAAAAACACATCCAAATTTATTTCAACCACCACCTGAGAAATCATCAAAGACACATTGCCATTAGGAAGCAAGGTAAGAAATGAATGTAAAATTAACAAAGACACAGTGCCCCAATTAAAGCAGTCCTGTGTGGAAAGCCAGGGAGTACACAGGTGGAACCAAAGTGTTTGTGAAATCTTGTCTGTGCCACTGTCACTATCCTAGGAGCTGCTCCTTTAATGAGAACCTTTTGTTTTATCCAAGCGAAAGACACCAAAGCTCTGCGCAATCACCCTGCCTAGAAACGAAGTCTCTGAAAACAAAAAGAAAATCAGGACTATAACAACCCAGACATAAACATGCACGTGGCCCCTCATTTTCTTGTAACACGAGGCGTGAAGACAGGGAGGAGGGTCTGCTTATCACCTCCCACCGTGCTTCTGAGCTCACACTGTCTTCCGTGCCAGGCCTGGGCCGTCATTAGCCCTTGCACGCGGAAGCCATGAAGGTGTCTCCTAAAGTAAATCATGGGCGAGTTTTTATAATCTCAAATAAAATGTTCTAATATTTTTTTCTAAGTTTTCCAGGTTTAAGGTTGTAATCTTTTATTTATTGTGCATCAGTTTTGAGGAGCATGGTGAGAAGCCCTGGATAAACAGTTAGGAGGAGAAAGCTGTGCCGTACAATGCTCTATTAAAAACTAATGAGTATTTTTTTTTCAGATTATCACTGTTCTAGCGTCTGGTACTTAAAAATTAATAGCGTGTAGATTTATAATTCTTTCACTGCTGATCAGTAAAATTACTGGTAAATATCCGGTAGAGACTGCACAGGAAAGAAAGTCTGCATATAAATTTTTTTCTTCAACGTCAGAAAGACCATAGGTCTCCATTTTAACTGAACATATTTTCCAGTGCTTTTTTTCTTTCAGTGATATCAGGATAAAGAAAATTACACGTCAAAAACCAACAAACAAACCCCAGTTAGCAACTCTGAAAACTAAGAACATATTAGTTAATACGGCAAGTGCTGTGGAATAAAGGTAAATATTTCCTTTTACATTATTATTGAGGATTTGACAAAATAACAAATCACTGACAGATACTTGGGGTCTTTTTGGAGAGTTATTCACAAGGCGGTTAAGAGGAAAAGTACATTGTTTTAGCTTTTTGAAAGTCCTAAGCTTTTACATCTGTTCCTGGTGTTAAGTAGAACTTACTTGCATCGGTCTGTTAAGGATCAGGTACGGACTAAAAATACTTCGGACGCCTGAAGGGTCTGAGTTTAATCCAATAAGCAAAACAGAAAGCAGAGCCGCCACGGGTGGGCGCAGACAGTGAAGCGGCAGTGCCTGGATTTGTTCTCTTATTACATTTCTGCATCATAACCCAACACACTTTGGAAGGAAGGCAGGAAGTTGGGGAGAGAAAAAGAAAAAGAAAAGAGGACCGCAAACAATTACTGTTAAGTGTGCTAAGAACTGAATGAAGGGGCTGGGGGTATAGCTCAATAGCATTAGTGCTTGCCTGGTAAGCGCAAGGTCCTGAGTTCGATCCCTGGTACGGGGGGGGGGGGGGGAACTGAATGAAATGCAACGTGGCTTTAAGTGCTTCCTCCGCTCTTTGAAATATAATTTTAGCCATATTTTCTTTAGTGTTTACAATAAAAATCATACTTATCATTTCAAAATAGGTATTATTTCTGCTCCTCTTGGCCTGTACTTTTAAAAAGGCTTCGTTCTAATTTCGGATTCTGCATGCCATTTGGACTTCCCGTTCCTCTGCGGCCCAGCGAGTGCTCTGACGCGTGTGCCGCCTGTCCTATTATTACACCCTTCCAGGGAGTGTTTGTTCCGTTATGATCTCCTAGAACATTTTATTCTCAAAAGAAAAAAAAAAGGCACACACTGATTCTTCATTTTAAGAATTCTTGTTTAACTGTTTAAAATTTTATTTTGAAAAATAAAATGCGAAAAAAGATTCAGAATTGGGGCACATTTTTAAGTTCCTGTTCAATTTTTCTACTTTTATTTTGGAAATGAAGATATATTATGAAACGTAACCTCGCAGTTACAGTGAGCTCGTCTGTCATGCACATGAGTAGTATAAGCATGTGGAAACAGAGAAGTGTAGGCCTGGGCTTTAGGGTGCCTTTCTTTGTTTTTTTGAGACAGGGTCTCACTATGCAGTTCAGGCTGGTCTTGACCTCACTTTGTAGCCCAGGTTGGCCTTGAAATCTCATTGATCCTCCTGCCTCAGCCTCTCAAGTGCTGGGATTGTAGGTGTGCGCCACCATGCTGGCCTAGAGCGTTTTACAGCAAACCATTTTCTTATGTTTTCTCATGCAAGTTACATACAGCAGTATATTGATTTTTAATGCCTACCAATTTAAATGTGAGCTTTTTCCAACATGTAAAGAATAAAAAGTTTAAGCAAGTTGTGAATATCCTCATATTGCCTCCGAGTTATTGGTATGATTTCTAAAAATGATCAGTGACTAATTAGGAGAATCTATATTTTAGCTTTAAGAGTATTTAAGCAATTTTAACTTTTACTAACATTGTACATAGGCCCATGTGTGAGTATTCTGTCTGAAATTACTGTAGAAATAGCATTTACAATGCATAATCTTCTAAGAAGGGATCCAAGGTGATGCATACGAGTAGCAGAATAGTAATAAATAGAGAGATCAAAAACACTTTCTTTAACAAAATTCAGGTGTTAGAAAGTTATAACGAGCTTGCATAACCAAGCCCTTCAATTTAGACTTAAATATGGATATGGGTTTCCTAATTGCCAATTCAAAATAGGAATACATCCCTCAGTGAATGACCAAACAAATATCCACGCCTCTGAAAAGTATCCCTATGCATATGGTGAACATTTCTGATAGGAAGAAGACAGTTTTGAAAACATAATATAAACTAGAAATTTCCTACATGCTGTTCGAAGGAGGAAGAAACATTGTCACTTCCCTTGCCTACTAATTTTTCAATTTCCCTCACATATTAATTACATAACTATATATGCCAGAAAGGGGGCAGTATCTTGCCACTCGGCAGCGATCTGCCTGAAACAGTCCTCCTCCATTCTGTGACATTTGGGGTCTCCTACTCAGTCCTGAAACCTCACTGTCAATTTCTCTGTGTGGAAGATTTTCCTAAACATCCCTAAGCTTTCTCATAGACATAAGGTCTGACCCTTTTCACTCTGTTTCTATGACTGACTGACTTCTTCCTGGTAGATCATTAACTTTATATCTTCGTTGGTACTTTACACCAGTGCTGGATGTGGTCTGTGACACCCAGTGGAGGCTCAGTCTTCAGTGCACGGGTGAGGGAGCTGAGGGCTGACCCGCGGAGGCATCAGCAGCGGGTTTGCAGAAAGACAGTTGGGAAGAAGTAAAAGGGGCCTGACGGCTTTGTACGTGGGACAGGGTGGGTGTCCACTTCTCTCAATTGTTAAAAGTCCATGTAGATCCTTATAAAGGCTAAGAAAATGATTTGTTTCATTCAATTTTCAAAGTGTAAGCTGCTCTGTACTTGATAGCGGAAGGAAAAGACCAGAACATTTGGATGTAGCTGTATCCCACAAAATGGATTTTCCATGCACTCCTT
This sequence comes from Dinomys branickii, assembly GCA_004027595.1. Classification (NCBI taxonomy): domain Eukaryota; kingdom Metazoa; phylum Chordata; class Mammalia; order Rodentia; family Dinomyidae; genus Dinomys; species Dinomys branickii. The sequence goes on along the minus strand of PVLD010009122.1, from coordinate 58,613 downwards.
CTCAAGAGTGTCCTTATCATAGTTGTCTTGAGGAAGACAATTTCTATTAAGCAATAACTGCTATTAATTAGTATTCAAGGCCATAGTCTTTCTGTTTGTTCTGATGTTCCAGATTTGTAAGGAGAAAAATCCTGCTACTTAATTATATTAATTCAAATATGGGAGAAACAGAATGCTGGCGTTGAAGACTATATTAGCAAATTGTGCCAATTAGAAACACACAGCAAGTACTGTGTACTTTCCTCTTGCATTAATGGCTTCTAAATCATATAGTGGCATAGTAACAAATACAGCTAGCATGGTATGACTGTCACATTTTCCACACATTCATTTTTAGCTACTTTGCCTTTTAAAGAAAACATAGTGTGCTGTAGGCCTACACATAAAATGCTTCCCAAAATATAGGAGATAATTATATGCTTAAGGAGTAATATGCAAACACTCTTCTTCAGATAATTATGAACACTTATTTCTCTGCATGGGAAGCTAGCCAAGAAGTAAAGACACACTGCACTTGGGGAAGTCATCCATTTTTAATACATGAAGCAGTGCCCTATCAGACACTGTAAGAAGAAAGCTATTAGATTTCTTGTGATCAAATAAACAACCAAAAGAAAAAGGAAATCCAAAAGTGACAACATCAATCATGCAGTAGCTCATTAGAAAAACAATCCTATGGAAAATATCACAGCAAGAATAAGTATTGGCAATCAGTAAATCATTTATTTTTAAAGTACATCATAAGGACATTTGTATATCTTTCTTCAGGAATTTCCTTTAAAAATGAACGGATGCTGAGTTGCAAAGAGGACCCGGGGATGGGGATAGAAGAGAAGGGCAAGGGCAGTAAACATGAGTAAATGCAATACGTATCGATTCCCCAAGATAGACTTAATGATCATGTATCACAAATGCATATCAATGAGAAAAGTTTAAAAATCCATGGAAATTTAAAAGAAGAGTAAATCTGTGTGAGTTGCACTTGTAGGTATCCTTACACTCAAGTAAAGTTTGATTAGTTAGGATAAGGGGAAGTGGTTATAGCCTTGAATGAAGAGGCGTTATCAAAATGTACATGATGTTAAACCACAGCTTGGTTTATTGCTTACATATTCTAAAATGGGACATTCAGGGCTGGATGTGTAGCTCAGCCGTACCGCAGGTATCCAGCAGTGTGAACGCGTGGGCTCTCTCCCCACTACTGCAAGAAGAAAGTAAATTTAATAATTTATTCTCAGTTGCCTTTAAAATATTTTGTGTATTATCAGCTCATTGTATTCAAAAATATTTGCTAATGTAGTAACACTGTCCTCTCCAGAAACTTTAACATTGTTCTCAATACCTGAGATAAAATTTACACAGCGTGAAGCCCATAGATTTGAAACATGTACCTGGCTTAATATGGACAAATTCATACCAAAAATGTAACTGACACCCACACAAGATAAAGAGTGCTGCCTCAGCTTCCTACACAGTCTCACAAGCTAAAAGCAAATACTCTTCTCAGTTCCAGTACTATATCATAGTTTTCTATATTCTTTGACTCTAAATAAATGGAATTATTTGGCATGCATGTATAGATGTTGGCTTTCTTTTGCTTTTTTTTTATCTTTTGAGAGATTTGCAGAATTTTAAAAAAATCTACTGTCATGTATCAGTAAGTCTTTTTTAAAAAGTAAGTAAAATTACATTTCATGTATATACAGCATCTTCCCCCTCCTTTGACATACATTTGGATTTTTTCCAATTTGAACTATTATTAATCAAGCTGTAATAAAAATATTTTTACACATTGTATATGGATGTATGGTTTGATTTCCTTTGGTAACTGCTATAAATTGACATTGTAGCTCATGCAGAAAATGGGTGTCCCAGAGACTGCCCAGTGGCTTTCCCAGCCCGGTCAGTTTACACTCTCATCGTCGGTGTGAGTGGAGTGCACTTGCTCCACACCCTTGCTAACATTTTGTGTTTTCAGTATTTTTAGAAGTGTGTTGTTCAGTTTCAAAATAGCAGAACTTTTTTCTAGATACGTTCCCATTGTTGGCTTTTGGTTTTATTCTCTTATGGTCTTATAGTATATGCTATGTTGTTTCTATTTTTCTGTAAATTGTAAGGTTTGGTTTAAAGTACACAATGTTACCTATCTTTCTGAGGATTGAAAAACTGTACATTGTGCTGCTTTGGTTACCTACTACCAATGAGGTTAGGCTTTCTGATAGTATTGCTTAATTCATTCCTAGACTTATTAATGTTCGGTCTACTTTTTTAACTAATTACTGAGAAAGAAATGCTGAAATCACCAATGACAGTTATTGATCTTCCTATTTATTTTCTCAAATCTATCAGTTTTAGCTCATGCATTTTGTAGCTCTGTTACTTATGTAAACACTGCCCTGGTTCTTCTTAAAATTGATCTTTATTATTTTATAATTTGCTATTTCTGACAATATTCTTGCTGTGAAGTCTGCTTTATCTGAAATTAGTAGAGCTCTGCTAAGAGCAAGCATACACAGAAGATTTAACATTGAAAGAATACTATCCTAAATATTATCTTTTTATAAGTTGTGCTACTTATATCATCCTTTTACAGCAAAAAAATTGTTCTTTAAAATTCATGACCACATAATGCATTTGGTTATTAGCCTTGGGTTTCCTTTTGAAATGGCGGGTCACTGTCACTTTACCTTTCCTTCTCCTCGCAACTCCTCCTCCTCGTTCTTCTTCTTCTCTTCCTACCCCTCTCTTTCTTTCTCTGCATGTGCCTATGATTTATTTCATCTTTATTTTGAAGTATAAATGCAAATATAATTATGTATAAACTGTACAAATTAATATTCCGATATTCGTATGTTACAGTCAAATAATAACTCCAAACAACATTTTCCTTCACTTTGTGCTGAGAGCATGTAAGATCTAATTTTAAGGATATAATGCAGAATTGTTAACTATATTCTGGTTGCTCTACCATAGACACTCAGAAATGATTCATCTTGAACAACTGGAACTTTGTAACCTCGGGCAGCACCTCACTGCCCCACCCCAGCCCTGGCAACTGCAAGTACGCCTTCCATTCTACCTTTTCTACTTCTTTTTCGACTGTTTTGGATTCCGCGTGGAAGGGAGCTCATGCGGTGCAGAGCTCCATTGTGGTTGCCAATGAGTCAGGACAGAAGGCGGCTCACACTGCTGGTAGAGCACGCTTGCTGCTCGCCTGCGGGGATGTCTCCGAGAAGACTGGCATCGAGTCAGCCGGCTGAGGGGCAAAGGCTCCCTCCTGGTTGTAGGTTGAAGATAGCAGGTAAAGGTAGGAGACAAGGACTCCTGGGCTTTTACTCTTAGTCTTTCTTGAGCGTGTGCATTTTTTTTCTGCTGACTTTCTCCTCTGTGGACATCGGATTCCAGCTTCCTCAGCCTGAAAATGAGGATCACACTAGAGGCTGTCCAGGGAGGGCTTAACCTTTCAGCCTCAGACTGGTGCTGCATTGTCTGTTCCTCTGTGGAGCTTGCAATTTCATTAGCCTGAGCAACTTCTGATTTCCAAGCTTTTCAGCCTGCAGAGGGACATTGGATTTTTGCAGCCTCTGACAAGGAGGGAAATCTAATAAATACCCTGTGATACATCTTTGATGGCTTCTACCCTCTGGAGAACCTTTATTAATGCAGAGAGTAAATGGATTTTTGTGTTTACCTCATTCCTCTCAGCAAAACATCTCCCAGGTTCATCTACATTAATACAAATGTGAAGAGTCCCTCCTTTTTAAGGCTGAGTAATATTCCACTGTGTACATACCCCACATTGCTAGTCCATTCATCTGAGGATGTACAGGTTGCTTCCAGTCTAAGTAGGTTTTGGCTGTTGGGAGTAACGCTGTAGCGAACATGGAAGTTCAGGCATCCCCCCAAAACTTTGATTTCATTGCCTTTAGACATTCAGAAATGGGGTCTAAGGTAGCTCCGTGTATAATTTTGAGTAATATTAATATTGTTTTCCATCAGGTTTTCTTTTCTCCACATCCTCACTAATACTTGCACTCTAAATCGCCATTCTAGCAGGAGTACAGTGATATCTCCCTTTGGTTTTGATTTGTATTTATCTGTTGATTAGTGATGTTGAACACATGGTTGACACTTGGTGATTTGTACGTCTTCTTATCATCCATGTATATTAAGACTCTTTGCATTTCATTTTTTGTTATTGGACTTTATCTAGCCCTTATATATTTTTGATGATAACGTCGATCTGATATATGGTTTTCAAATGTTGTCTACCAATCTTTAGATTACTTTTTCACTCTGATCATTGTTTCTATTGTAATATAGAAGGTTTTTAGTTTGATGCCATACTTCAAGATATTTGTCTCTTTTTACTTTTGCTTCCTATACTTTTAGGGTCACATCCAAACTAAATCATTGTCAAAATCAGTGTCCATAATAATTTTCCTTATTCTTGCTTCTCATAGTTTTATGGTTTCTGCTCTTACATTTAGGCTTTTAAAATATATTGGATTAGTTTTTATGTATTGTTTAAGGTAAGGTTCTAATTTCTTTCTTTTGCATGGGGATATGCAGTTTTCCAACACCAGTTATTGAAAAAATATCATTCTCCATTATATAGTCTTAGTACTCTGGATGGATTTCAGTTGGTCACAGATACATGGATTTATTTCTATGCTTTTTTTGTACCATTGATCGTATGTCTGCATTTATATCAATACTGTACTACTTTGATTACTATATCTTTGTAGCACATTTGAAGTCAGAATGTGTGATGCTGTCAGCTTTGCACTTTTTATTCAAGATTGCTTTGGCTATGCAGGAACTTTTGATGCATCTGTATAATTTAATGTGTTTTGTTTCTACTTTCCTTTGTCTGAAGAACCTTTTAAAATTATTTCTTGATTTCCACTCTGACTTGTTGGTCATTAAATATTATGTTATGCACCTTCCATGTATTTGTGAGTTCTCCCATTTTCTTCCTGTTATGATTTATGATCTCATTCTATCATGGTTAGATAATGTAAGAGGGAAATATTGGCACTTTCTTACCCTTGTTACAACTTATGTCATGACCTAATATGATCTATATGTCCCATGTGTCCTTGAGAAGGATGCACCCTTTTACTCTTGGGCGGGAAAGCTTTTTTTTCCAAATCTGTCAGATCTAGCTCTTCTACAGTGCTATTCAAATCTAGTTTTTTGGTTTTTTAAAACTTAATTTCCTGTCTGATTGTTCTATTCATTATTGTAAGTGAAGTATTGAAATTCTCCTTGTTATTGTATTGCCATCAATTTCTCCCTTCAGATCTATAAATATTAGTTTTTATGTTTAGGTTCTCTGGGGTTTTGTTTGTTTTTTTTTTAATTTAAAGAAAAAATTTATTGAAGATCTGAAAAACAATTCCTAAAAGATTGACTTTTCCAGAAAACTGTAGCTGCACAATGCATTGCGCCTATCATATTAAAACGTGCATTAGACACAAATACAAAAACCATGAAACAATTCACCATTATTCAACAATTTGAGCAAAGATAAAATGCCTAAGAAAACAGCATGATGACTTGCAAAGGACGGGCTTTTTAAGCACCATTAAAAAAAAGAGTGCAATGGATGAGTGTGTTCAGTTATATACACTGAACTGGACCTTTGGCACTAGGAATCAGAGCATTTTGTCATATAGCATTAACATGTATTATAAAAGTGTGTAGGGTCAAAGGACGAGAACCACCAGCATTCGAAAGCAGCTTTGTCAACTAGGCAATAACACACTCTACACCACCTCTCTGTTGTCCATCATTGAATACACTGGTAGCAACTTTGAAATGAAAAAGAAAAAAGGAGCGGAAACCCCCTTTTATATTTTGTTTAAAATCAAACAAAACAAACGTCAACTCTGTTATACACTAACATCTTCAAAGTACATCATTTGTACAAGAGAAAGACTAGGAACAAAAACTGTGGACAGAATTCCAAACACAGGTGAGAGTGCCTCGCACTGCTTTCCCATCGTACTCGGGAGGGGCCACGGTCATGATCACCAGCACTGAACAGAGTTGCTGAATTCTTCACCAGCTTTTTGAGGAAATCATGAAGATAATTCAGTAATAAAGCAAGGCTCTTCTCATCCAGAGGTGTATAGGCCAACATCGCTCCAACTCATACAAATCATCTCAGTAGATGTGGTGCTCCGTATACCTGGGACGTGGGCGCGTCAGGGTGATCGAAAAGGACCTCAGCATGCTCGCACATCTGTAGAGGAGCGGAGCGCCCAGCATCACACTGAAGTATTCTTCTATCCCTGTTACCACCTTTTTAACAGCATACTCCTTATTATCTGTGTTTCCTTGAGATTTCTTATAATTTGCATAGTCCTCTAGAATGGAGTCCACATTCTTCTTAGGTCCCAGTTATAAACAAGCCATGGTTTCAGCTTTTCAGTGATCTTTAATTTCAACTCTGTTCACAAATGTTTCTTCATTTTCAACAGTAGGATCAACCTGAGCCCTCTTCTTGCGAGGAGGCTGAGGTGCCTCACTGGTGCTGCCACCACCTCCATCACCAGGGGCTTTTTTTTTGTTCTTTTTAGTTTTCACTTCAACATGTTTCTGTTGCTGACCAGATGTCTTCTCGCCTGCAGCAGCCCCTCTATCTCTCCCTCTGCATATTGCTCCTGATTAGCCTTTTGAAGTTCTGTTTATGCAGATCGGTGTCCACATACTTGAGTGCTTTGCTTTCTGGAACTCACTCATCCCGATTTTTATTTCAACTGTAATGTATAAAGTGTTTTACTTGTTTGTCTTTTATGGCAACCTTTACATACATGAAAGCGCAGTGCTTGTTCACCCTCTTGGAACTTGGGCTTCAGGTCCTGCTTGGGAGCCATTTATAAGTGATTCAACGCCTCCTTCTCCCACCACCCCCAGCTACCGCCCCTTACTCTCTACCCGACCCAAGTTCAGAGCTCACGGCAGATGCCAGCACCCGCAGACCTCAAAGCGAGGCAACCCCACAACCACTGCCAGCCAATGGTCGCCCGCCACTGGTGCTCTGATGTTGATTGTATATATTTTATAGTTACTATATTTGCCTGTTAAATTTGCCCTTTTATCATTAGACAGCACCTGATTTGCCCCTAGAGACAGTTGTTAACTTAAATTCCATCTTGAGTGTTGTAACTATAGTCACTCTGCTTCTGTATGCCCCTCTACTTTCAGCATATATATGTCTTCAAATCTAATAGGTAGTATATCGCTGGGTCTTGGGTAGATTTTTCTTTTTTAAATCCAGTCTCCACTCTGTGCTTTTAAATTTGTGGAATTTAATCCATTTTCTTTTAAAACATTCATATATTTAATGGTGAATGTTATGTAGGATCAGTTTGTTCCTCGATATTTTTCTGTTTTGTAGTTGTTTTACATCCTTATTATCTTTTGGCATTTTTTAATTTAATAACTTTTGTAATAATTTGCTTTGACTCTGCTTCTCTTTCATAGATCTATTTCCTATATTTGTGGTTAACTTAAGGCTTACATAAATTGTTTCATAATTATAACTATCAATTTTTAGTTGTTAATAGCTTAACTTCAATCAAATGCAAAAGTACTCTCCTCTCCCATGTATTGTTTTTATAGTCAGTTTGCTTACTTTTATATTGTACATTTATTTAAAATTTTACCTATTTCCTTTTATATTAGGATGGAAAGTAATTTACACTAAAATTAGCTTTGTCCTATGCCTATTTACCCTCAAAAGTGAAACTTAGGCCTCAATGCACTTTGGAATTACTCTTTAGTATGTTTCAATTTTAATTTTAAGAACACTTTTAAACATTTTTTGTGAGGAAAGTTTACTGGTAACAAAATGTGTCATTTTAAACTTGCCTGGGAAAGACTCTTTTTTTAAAGAATAATTTTGCTGAATATAGTATTGCTCAATGTCAGGATTTTGTGGGTTTTAGTTTGTATTCCTGTTCTGTTTTGGATTTTAATATTTTGAGCAATTATTTCACTCTCCCCTGGCTTCAGTATTCCTGCTGAGACACCTACACAGGACTTTCCTTTCATGAGTCACTTTTTATCTGTACTTTCAAAATTTTCCCTTTATCCACAGCTTTTGGCAAGTTGTCTATAAACTGTCTCATGTAGTCTATTTGAGGCCTTTTGAACTTTATGATGTGAATGTCCATTTTCTTCTTAAGACTTTAAAAGTTTTCAGACATTGTTTCTTTATTATTTTATTTTGAAGGGAAAATAACAAAACCAAAATCACTAAAACAAAGACAAAAACAAAAACAAAACAACACGAAAAGTATAAAAATGATACACAATTTCAAAACTTGTTATTGGTTGACTTCTTGATGATAGCCATTCTTACTGGGGTGAGATGGAATCTCAATGTTCTTTTAATTTGCATCTTTTGAATGACCAATGATGTTGAACATTTTTTTCATGTATTTATTTACTATTTGTATTTCTTCATTGGAGAAGTATGTATTCATCTCAGATGCCCATTTTGGGACTGGGTCTTTGAATTGGGGGATCTGAGTTTTTTCAATTCTTTATATGTTCTAAATACAAGTCCTTTGAGGGACAGTTACCTAAAATATTTTCCCACTGAGTTGTCTTTTCACTCTAGTCATGATATCTTTTGAAGTACAAAAGGTTTTTAATAGAATGAGATGTCAGTTGCTGATTTTTGAAGCATTTCCTTGGCAGTTTGGGTTTTGTTCATGAAAACTGGGCCTACTCCTGTGTCTTCAAGATTTCAAGCTACTTTCTCTTCCAGTAGATTTAGTGTTTCTGATTTAATATTTAGATCTTTGATCCATTTTTACTTCAGTCTAGTGCATGGTGGTATAGATGGGTCTAGTTTTAGTCTTCAGCATGTAAAGAGCCATTTTTTCCAGCACTATTTATTAAAGAGGCTATCTTTAATCCAGTGAACACATTCATCCCCTTTGTCAAAGGTAAGGTAGCTGAGTGTGTTTGTAGCTGTGTCTGCATCTTCTAACCTGTTCCACTGGTCCCCAAGTCTATTTTTTTTGTCAGTACCATGCTGATTCTATTACAATAGCTTTGTATTATAATTTCAAGTCAGGGATTGTGATGTCTCCTCAATTGTCTTTGTTGTCCAGGATTGCCATTGCTATTCTAGATATCTTCTCATCCAGATGAATTTTAGGAGTGCTTTCTCTAGTTCTGTGAGGTACACTAATGGTATTTTGATAGGGATTGCATTAAATGTGTAGAAAAATTTGGAATTATGGCCATTTCATTATGTTGGTTCTTCCTATCCATGAGCATTTTCTGATATCCTCGCCAATGTCTTTTTTCAGAGTACTGTAATTTTCAATATATACATCTTTTACTTCTTTTGTTTGATTCCTAAGTATTTCACTTTTTTGGATGCTATTGTGAAGGGTGTGGTTTCCCTAATTTCTCTTTCAGTAAGTTTGTTGTTTTCTGTACAAGAATGCTATTGATTTTTGAGTATTGACTTTGTATCAAGCCATGCAACTAAATATGATTATTAACTCTAGGAGCCTTTTGGTGGAGTTTTGGGGTCTTCTTTGAAGAGTATCATGTCATCTGTGAATAATCACAATTTTACTTCTACCTTTCCTATCCTTATTCTTTTTATTTTTTCTCTCTTGCCTAATTGCTCTGGCTAGTGTTTCCAGAACTAAATTGAAAAGGAGCAATGATACTGGACATCCTTGTCTTGTTCCTGATTGTAGAACAAAAGCTTTCAGTTTTTGTCCATTTAGTATGATGTTGGCTGTTGGATTGTCACTGATGGCTTTTATCAGACTGAGATAAAGACTATTCTGATATTCTGCAGGGTTTTTATCATGAACGAGTGCTGGACTTTATCAAAATCCTTTTCTATGTGTATTGAGATGATCATGTGAATTTTGTCTCTGGATCTATGTTAATATGGGGTAGCATATTTATTGATTTGCTTGTTGAACCATCCCTGAATTCTTGGGGAAAAGTCCACTTGGTTATGGTGTATAATCTTCTTGATGATTTATTGAATTCTTTTTGCTAGTATGTTATTGAGGATTTTTGCCTCTATGTTCATGAGGGAGATTAGCCTGTAGTTCCCTTTTTTGTTGTATCTTTCTCTGGTTTTGGTGTCAGGATAATATATGTTCATGAGGGAGATTAGCCTGTAGTTCCCTTTTTTGTTGTATCTTTCTCTGGTTTTGGTGTCAGGATAATATCTTCCTCCAGGAAAGAGTTAGGGAGTATTGCTTCCTTTTCAATGTCATTAAAGACTTTGAAGAGTATTGGCATTAGATCTTTAAATTTCTTGTAGATATCAGTAGTGAATCCATCAGGACCTGGGCTTGTCTTTGTTGGTAAGTTTTAATTACAGTTTCAGTCTCATTAATTGATATTGGCTTATTGAGAATTTTTACATCTTCTTGTTTCAGCTTTAGTAATTCATATGTATCTAAGAATCTGTCCATATCTTCTGTGTTTTCCATCCTATGAGAGTAAAGATTTTCAAAGTATTTATTGATGATCTTCCTGTGATGATTCCACAGGATCTGTGGGGACTTTACACTTATAATTCCTCAATGCATAAATGTGAGTCTTTTCTTTCCTTTTTTGATACAGTCAGCTAAGGGTTTATCATTTCATTTTTTTTTCAAAGAACCAACTCTTTGGTTCATTTCTTTTTTGTATTGTTTTCTTGGTTTCCATTGTGTTAATTTCTGCTTTCATTTTTATAATTTCCTCCCTTCTATGTGCTTTGAATTTGTCTTGTTCTTCTTCTTTGAGAAACCTGAGGTGCAACATTAGATTGTTTATTTGTGATCATTCTGATTTCCCGATGTGATAATTCACCATGATAAATTTCCCTCTTAGGATTGCTTTCATAGCATCCCATAGGTTCTGGTATATTGTGTCTGCATTTTCATTTAGCTGTAGATGTTAAGTTTTTCCCATATTTCATCTGTGACCCATTGGTTGCCTAGGAGGGTACTGTTTAATTTCCATGTGTTTATGGAGTTATTGTGGCTTCTTTTACCATTAATTTCTAATTTCACTGTACTACAATCAGATATTATGCATGGAATAATTTCAGTCCCTTTGCATTACTTAAGTATGTTCTGTGGGCTAGTATATGGTCTATTTTATAGAATGTTCCATGTGTAGCTGAGAACATGTGTATTCTGATGATGTTGGGTGGAGCAGTCTAGAAACATCCACTAAGTCCATTTGTTCACAGCTTTGGTTCAGGACGGTTATTTCTTTCCTAAATTTTTGTCTGATTGATCTCTTTGTCATAATGGGGTATTGCGATCTCCCATTACAATTATGTTATCATTTATTTGATTTTTATGTCTATTAATAATTGTCTTATATAGTTGGGTGCTCCTGTATTTGGTGCACATATACTTATGATTGTTATCTCTTCCTCTTGAAGTTTCTCCCTAACAAGTACTTACTGACCTTTTTTATCCCTCTTGATCATTCTTGGTTTGAAGTTTACATTGTCTGCAAACAGAACAGCTACTCCTGCTTTTTTCTAGGTTCCAGTTTTGTGAAAGATTGGTTTCCATCCTTTGATTTTCAGACTATGAATTTCTTTTAGCTTTGAATGTATTTCTTATATATAGCACATTGTTGGATCTTGTTTCTTGAGCCACTCTTCCAGTCTGTTTCTTTTGATTGGTGAATTGAGACTATTTACATTAATGGCTATAACTGATATCTATGGCTTATCTTGGTCATGGTATTTTCCTGTTGTTGGTTCCCTGCTTTTTCCCTGCGTGTAATGGCTTGCCCTGCCTGGTGCTTTCTTCCTGTTGTTGTTCTTGGAACTGTGGTCATTCTTTTTCTGTCTAGTATATCTTCTAGTACTCTCTGTAGCATTGGTTTGATGTTCATAAATCTCTTCAGTTGTTCTTTGTCATGAAAGTATCTTATTTCTGCATCAGTTTTGAAAGATTTTTCAGGGTATATCACTCTGGGCTGCAAGTTGTTTTCCTTCAGGATCTGAAATACTTTGCTCCAAGCTCTTCGTGAGGGTTTGTGTTGAGAAGTTTGCCATGATTCTAGTGGGCTTCATAGGTGACCTGTTACTTTTCTCTAACAGCTTTTAATATTCTGTTTTTATACTGGATTTCTGGAATCTTGATTATTATATGTCTTGGAGTAGTTTTATTTTGGTCATGAATGTTCGGAGTTGTAAATGCTTCATTTATTTATATTTTAAACTCTTTTTCCGCTCCTGGGAAGTTTTCTGCCATTATTTCTAAGAAGATTTTTTTAGATGTCGTTTGTGCTGTCTCCAGCTTTTTCATTCACCCCAGTCAATCTTATGTTATTTTTTCTTGCTTCATCTCATAGCTGTTAGTTTGATATTTCATGGCCTCTTATTAATTGTAAGATATCTTTCTTTTCATTATAACTAGCTATAACTCTGTCTTTTGAAATCTTGTCCTCTCCTGGAGGTTTAGTCTCTTAGATTTCTGTTCAGGTCTGTTTCATGGATTCCATTTCCTTTCTATGCTGGGCATTATTTATTTCCATCATTTTTCTAAGCTCATCTATTCTTTTATCTGTCTTTTCTCTAATATCTTTGATTTTAAGCATCATTTCTTTCTGTACCTGAGATATTATTTTCTCCATAGCCTTTTCCACTTGTTTTTTCACTTCTGCTGCTGTCATTTCACGAAGTGCAAGTTTTTTATTTCCAATTTCATCTATCTCCTTGAGTTCTGGGCTTGTCCTGGGTAAACTGGGGATCTGCCATTGCATTTTGCTTCTGTGTATTGTCATTTTCTCTTTTTATTTTGTTTTCTATATTGATAATTGGCAGTTTCTTACGATATATAGCTTTATCGTTAGTATTTAGGTTTCCTTAGAGGATGCCTGTTCTTTAGGGATGTCGTCTGGATGTAGGTGGCTCTCCTGAGGCCCTCGCTCCCCAATTTGTAAAGGGTACAAGATTGCTATTTGGCTCAGCTCCCAACCCTTTGGTACTGGGCTGTGGTGGTGATTACGACCTCAAACAGTAATAGTGCTATCATACAGGAGAGAAAAACTGTTTCTTACATGTATGACATCCTGGCTAAAGTAGTACAGTTAGTAATAACAATAGTTTCAAGTACGGCTTAACTATTGATAAACTATGGTCACCATTAACCTGCAGCTCTGATCATAGGAGTAAACTCTAAACTTATGTAACAAAATCAAACATATACTGTGCACTTGTAGGCCAAGATTTTCCCCTTAGTGAGGTGATTTTGTGCTTCTCTTGGGGGCGGGGCAGTTAAAATGGCTAGGGGATGGGCTAACATGAAGAGTGAGATCAAACACAGTAGAGGCACGGCTGGAGATTAAAGGATAATCACCCACGTTTTGGGAAATTAGAGGACACAGGAGGGAAAGAATAAAATAGAATTCAAAGTAGCAGTCAGAAAAGGCAGGACAATGTTTACTTCCTTAAAAGTTTAAGTAGTAGTTGAGGAAAGAGAAAAACATTTTTAAAAAGAAGAGAAAAAAAGTAAAAGAATGAAAGCAAACAGAAGAGATGAAGAAAGAAAAAGGAGATGAGACAAAGAAAGGAGAGAACAAAAGGGGGAAAACCCCCAAATACTGAATATAGAAGAAAGCAAGAAGACACCCAATCAGACAAACAAGGGAGAATGAAAGTAGTAAAATGCCTCTGGTGCTCACAGTTCTGTGACAGTGTCCATATTTAATCCCAGAAATGTGTTGGGTTTGGAGCTGATCTTGTCTTTCAGATGTGGGGCCTGGGCCTGGACTTCTGCTTGTGGAGTTCTCCAGAGTCCAACCACTGGCTCCTCACTGCTGCTGCAGACACTCACGTGCTGCTGTTCTCACCAATTCTTGTGCCCTCCAAAGGCCTGTGTGTGCCTGTGTGCCTGGGACCTGGCTGTGGTCCTGTGTCTCAGGTCTTGGGACTCCTGTCAGTCTGCTCAACAAACGTATGTGTCCTTGTGCTCCTTTCTCTCAAAGACCTCGCCATCCCAGAGACAGCAGAGGATTCAGAGCCCAGACTCACTCTCCTCTAGCAGGCCATGCTGTCCCTGAATCATGTTTTTAAATAGAATTTTCGCCTTCTATTTTTCCCTTTTTCCTTTCCTCTTGGAATTGCACAATGTAATTTACTTGATGGTGCCTTATAAATTCCATAGTTTTTCCATCACTCTTTTTAATTCATTTTTTGTTTTGTTTTGTTTTGTATTTTTTCCTCTGGCTGGATAATTCCAAGTGAGATATCTTCTAAATTAATTCTTCTGCTTGATTGATTCTATTTTTGAGACTTTCTGTCATTTCTATTGCACTTTTAATCTAATTTATCATATTTTACAGCTCCACAATTTCTTTTCCTTTTTAGGGGGCTGGGGTGGGGGAACCTAGGGCTTTTGCACTGAACTTCTTCCCTCAGCCACTTTCTCCCTCGACCCCTTTCTTTCAAGACAGTCTTGCTAACTCACTCAGTGGCCCATGCTGGACTTGAACTTGCAGTCTTCTTGCCTCAGCTTCTCAGAGTATTGGGATTATACACATGTGTCACCACGACTGGCTTCTTTGTTCTTTTAAATATGTCTGTCTTTGTTGAACTTGTCATTTTGTTCCTGTATTATTTTCCTGACTTCATTAATTTATCTATCTGTTTTTTTGCAGCTTGCTGAGCTCTTTTAAAATAAGTATTTTGAATTCTTTGACAATTCATGCATCTCCATTTGAAATGTGCTGTCTTCTTGTGGTAGTATCATATGTAGCTTATACCCATATAGCAATTCCTGTTCCAGTATCTCATCATACTTTTAAGTCTCACTTATCTGATGACTAAAAACAAGCATTTTTAATGAGATTTAGTCATTTATATGTTGCATACAGGTAATGAAAGCAGTATATGTTCAAGGTTTTTACACATTATTTCAGCTGTTTGTCTATTTATTATTGACTGTAGGAGATCATTCCAGATTTCGGATAAAAATACTCTGCCGTATGGATGTACTGTAATTTTCTGTTTTTGCTTTTTTCTTAAACCCAGAGTCTTTATACAGAGCTACATGCACAGACTATATATATATATATATATATATATATATATATATATATATAATTACAAAAATATAAAGAATTGAAAGTCATTCTGATCCCAAGTCCCTTCAAGGCTGGTTATGATGAACATTGTACAATGACTATATTTAACTTTTAGCCAACTGTCCCTCAAACAGAGGACTTCCATCTAGAATATATAAAGAATTGAAAAAAATCAGCCCCTCCAAGTTCAAAGACCCAATCCAAAAGTGGGGATCTGAGATGAATACATACTTCTCAGATGAAGAAATACAAATGACAACTAAATATATGAAAAAATGTTCAACATCATTGATCACTTGAGAAATGTAAATTACAACAACACTGAGATTCCATCTCACCCCAGAAAGAATGGCTATCATCAAAAAATCAACCAATAACAAATGCTGGTTTGTGCTGTGCCGAAAAACGAACCCTTCTCCACTGTTGGTGGGAGTGTAGACTCCTGCAACCGCTGTAGAAACCAGTGTGGAGATTCCTTAAAAATTAGGATTAGAATTCCCATTTGACCCAGCTATTCCTCTTATCTGGAACCAGAAGAAACATAGAATACCAAAAGCAATTCTGGGCCGCAAGGGCAAGGCAGGGGTCATCACAATCACTGCCTTGAAATTATATTACAAAGCTACTGTGATAAGATCTACATGGTATTGGCCTAAAAAAGAGACCTGAGGATCAGTGAAACAGATTACAAGGTGAAGACACAACTCCAAACACACTAAACCATTTTATCTTTGACAAAGGAACCAAACATGTTCACTGGAAGAAAGATAGCCTCTTTAATAAATGGTGCTGGAAAAACTGGCTCTCCACATGTCAAAGACTAACACTAGACCCATGTCTATCACTGGGCACTAAAATCAAAATTGATCAAAGATCTAAATATTAAAACAGAGACAATAAATATACTGGAAGAGAAAATAATTAGAAATCTTGAAGACATAGTTGTAGGGACAGACTTCATGAACAAACCCCAGATCTCATAGGAAATACAATAAAGAATCAACAAATGAGATCTCACCTTATTAAAAGTCTTTTGTACAGCAAGAAAACCCACCAATGGAGTGGAGAGACAACCCATAGGCCTGGAGAAAATTATAGATAGTTGTCCCTCAGACAAAGGATTACTATCTAGAACATATAAAAAATTGAAAAAAAAATCAGGCCCCGAAATTCAAAGATCCAATCCAAAAATCAGAGTCTGAGATGAATACAGAATTCTCAGGTGAAGAAATACAAAGAGCAAATAAATATATGAAAAAATGTTCAACGTTATTGGTCGTTCGAGAGATGCCAATTAAACGACACTGAGATTCCATCTCACCACGGAAAGAATGGCTGTCATCAAGAAATCAAGCAATAACAAATGCTGGAGATGCTGTGGGGAAAAAGAAACTCTTCTCCACTGTTGGTGGGAGTGTAGACTGGTGCAACCACTGTGGAAATCAAAGTGGAAATTCCTTAAAAATTAGGATTAGATGTCCCATTCGACCCAACTATTCCCCTTCTGGGTATTTGTCCTGAAGAATTAAAAATATCATACCACAATGATATATGTGCACCCATCTTTATAGCAGCACAGTTTGTAACAGCTAAATCTTGGAAACAATAAAAATGCCCATCAACTGAGAAATGGATAAAAAGAGATGTGGTCTTTTTATACAATAGCATACTACTTAGCCATAAAGAAGGATTAAACTGGAGACTTTTATATGTAAATGAATGCAATTCAATATCATACTCATAAGTGAAATAAACCAGATGCGCATGTGTAAGCATCATATTGTCTCCACTGTGTGAGAAGCTGAATGAGTAAATAAGATTCAAAATGTACAATAGATACTGTAAAATTGGAAGAAACTCTTCAAAAGGAAAAAGAAACTGTGATGGGGCACAGGAGAAAAGAAAGAAGGGAAAAGAAAAAATATATATATACCCAAGATAGCTAAGATAATTATACTACTAATTTCTATTCACTGGAAGGAATGGTTTGTGCTTATATCGTTTGATCAATCTTGCATGCCTATACCTTGTAATCCAAGCAACTACTTTGAAGATAACAATATGCAATACAATAACCATTGTTAGCTTTCTCTTGTTTTCAAATTTCGTATCATTGCTTTTATTGTGCCTTTCTCTTTAAAATAAAAAAAAGAATTTTCTCCAAGTAAAGACCCTGACCCATTTTGCAGTGATTCCATCTGTTGGTAGACTCAAAAACAATTATGTCAAATGAGAAAGGAAACTTAATACTCATAAAATTGAGCTAAAACCATCAAGAAATTTTAGCCTCCTTATTGTCCTACCCTGTAATTGGGACTGTCGGGCTCTGTTGATTCAAATGATTTTTTTCTAAAATAATAGTTCTGGTAAGTGCAAGAATTGTAGGGTAAATGTGTTTCCTACCTAGTCCATAAGTAGTTTTCTCCAGTGTGTAATGAATTTAACACTCAATTTATGTTTGAATCTAGAAAACTGTCATAAAAGTTTTACACGAATCTGGGTATACTATAGGGTTTAAGCTCCCAGAAGAAAATAACTGTATGTGATACCCACAGCTAACATTTATTTTAGTGCTACGATGTTATAGAGACTTGTCTAAAGCTTTTACATCTATCAAATAATTTAACCCTTAGTTAGTTTGCCAGGTAAGTGACGTTAATTTAACAGTTCAAAACTACTGACATCTAGAGAAGTTAAACAACCTGCCCAAGTTCCCACAGCTACAAAGACGAAGGTCTAGCCAGGCATGGTGGCACAGGCCTGTAATCCCAGCACTTGGGAGACTGAGGCAGGAGGAACGTTGTGAGTTCGAGACCAGCCTGAACTGCATAGTGAAACTCTGTCTCAAAAAGACAAAAACGAAAACAAAACAAAACAAAACAAAAAACAAAGACAAAGGTACGTGTTTAAATAGCTTATTTCCTAAACTGCCCGCCCCCAATGCTTACATGTAGTAATTGCCTTCTGTGGAAAGTCAGGCACATGGATGGATCCAAGGATATAATATCAATGTTAGAAAATTCCCCTATGCTTTAAAATATTTCCAAATAGTTGTCTATTCAGCTTCAAATTGGACAGTTTTCTCTTAGGATTTTCTTTAGGGTTAAAATGAGAACTGGTTGAAAAATGAGTTTAACTTCATTACTTCATTAACTTTCAGCACATATTTCATAAGTACTGAAAAACTCGAATAAGGTGGATCCTGAATCTTACTCTCTTCACTAACTTGACCTCGCATGATCAAAGGTCATATCAATTGCTCAAGATTCTGCTCCTTGCTGACTCTCTCCTCTTATATTATCTTGTGGGAGATTTCATTCAGTTACTGGACTCTCAACCTCCAACTACATCTATGTCTATGGCTGGTCATCACCACTGAGTTCCAAATTCAAGCACTTCTTGCTTTGCATTTCGACACATGCATGTGTATTTTTAATAAATACATCAAACTCAGTGTGATCTGAGTAGAACTGAATAGTCACTTTTTCCTCCAGGAACAGATCAAAAGGCAAAAGCAAAAAAACCCTACTCTTAGCTCAGGATCTTCCAGATTAGTTAATACCAGTTGCATCCACCTCTGTTTTCTAATATTGCCCCCAAAATTAGAAGTAATTCTTGATCTTTTATTTCCCTGATCATCTGCAAGTGGCTCTTTACCTCAACCCTACTTCCAAGCCACAGCTTATGTCCATCCCTGCCCTTCTCCGCTACTGCCATTCTAAACCTAGACACGCACCAGATTTGGTAGCTGGACCTTTATCTCCTTGCTTTCACGCTTTCCTCGTTGTAATAAATTATCTATCCATTAGCTAGGGGTTTTTAAAAGGTAAATTTCAATGAACTAAGTGAAAGTAAGCAGTGTATTAATCACTGTTACCCTCCTATTTCTTGTTTTGAAATTTTGCTCTATTTTTCTCTTAAAAATGTAAATCTCAGTATGTTGCCCATGTCCCTTCTGTCTTTAACTGCTCTGTTGTCTTGAAAAGAAACAAGCTCTTTACCACATTCTCAAGGTTCTCTGTGCTCCCAATCTTGCTTACCTGTCTTACTAATTATCTGCCATTCTCTTCTCTACTAATTACATGCCAGCCACATGCTTTTGGTTTCAGGTTCCTGAATAAGTCAAGCATGTTGAATAAGTCAAAGCAGGTTTTCCCCCTGGCTTTGCCCCAAAGATTGGAAGTTTAAAAATATTAGAAGGAAAGTACTTAATGTGTCATACATTGCCCCAGCCCTTCCTTCTCAAATGCTTCTCAGGACTTTCCCAGGCTCTAGGTCATGCAGATTTGAACCCTACTCTGAGTACTCACCCAGGGGCAGGATGGGATTCAGAACCCAGGAGCAGCACCTGACTCTCACCTGACTGTCCATAGGTACATGGTGTCACAGAAGAAGAGGAGAGAGGATCACAGTAGAAGGAAGCTGGTGTCACAACGACAGAAGGAGATTATGATTGTTCCCAAGAGGCTCAGTGAACCCTAACAAGAAGGCGACACTTGAAACTCATCCCTATAGGGGGCAGTTATCCTCAAAAGAGTTTGTGGCAAAGGGGTGCAATGTTTTCTGCTCGTTGGGTCATCAAGGTCACAAAGAGAAAAGGGATTTTGAGGTAGGTCTTCAAAAAGTGACTAAAACATTCTAAGACTGGGTAGAGGGAAGGAGAAAGAGATTTTTAAGAGAAGTAAATAATATGGATAAGAAAGGGGAAGCTTGGCCATCCTGCCCTAGCCAGCTAGGGAAGTTATACTTTGTTAGGCAAGGCTAGATAGCCCAGGGTCTGAAGATTTTTTAAATAAATAAATTTGAAAATTATCTACATGTTGTCAAAGAAAATATAAATGGCAGCTGAGATACTGAGAAACATAATTACACAACAAAACTCAAAATGTCACAACTAGCAAATCCAGAATTTTAAAGAGATAAATTCTTAAAGAATACCCTTAGAGAAATATAGCAGACTTGCATCTTCTAATGTACCATGTGAAACTCAGAAATGTTTTTTATACTGTTTGAGAATTTCTCCAATTTTAAAGAAGTAGCCCCAGGATTGCAACACCAAATAGCCAGTGAATTTTTTGACTCTTCATGAGAAATCATCCAATTTCACCAAAAATTCTATTAAGATAATAGAAAGTCCTTTCTTTATTATGACAACGTGGGAACCTCAAAGCCAGAGATGCTTGAGTGTGTCCCTGTGCTCTGTGTTCCTTGCTGTCTACACCTTGCAGAGGAGCAAATGAAGCTCAGAGATGCCAGACAGCTGATGACGCTTAGTGGCCCTGTACAGTTACTGGCAGAAGTAGGAAGAGAAACCAAGTCTCATGATAGCTCTTTAAGGCTGTATCTTCACTATACTACACTGATACATCTTAAAAACTAGTGACTGGAAAGTAGAGAACAATCATTTGCACACAGATAGAGCCCAGGCAGACGCTCTGGGGGAGCAAAACTTCTGTCATTGAGCAGAGACTCAGGTAAAAAATAGTGACGGATGTGCCATGAGCAGAGTTGGATGCTTCCTCACAAAGCCTCACAAAGGAGAATTTTGGCAGTGTCAGGTCAAATTCCAGCAACTTTTACTTGGTATTCCTCTCTTCTGGGTTCTCCTGGGGCTGATTTGAAAATGTCTACGTCTTTAGACAAAATCTTTAGACTGTGAGACTTCGACTTAAGCTCCTTGTCCTGTAAGAGCAATGATTGTTAATGTTAAAACAGCTCATTGGAACTTATAGAAGGGGAAGGAATTCAAATACTCTTTTGAAGATACCAGGCAAGGCATGAGATAAAAACATGTTGTCAACTACGTTTTACTCATAGAAACTTAAATAAGGAAAGTCATGTATGAGCTGTATCTTCTCATGGTTTTGCCTCTTAATTCTGGGCTGCAGCAGTAAAATTATTACTTCCTACCTACTGTCCAAGAGATAAAGGGGTTGTGATAAAACACACATAACAAGTGACAGCATTCTTTTTTCTTCTGAGTAATACAAATAATGATGAAACCAAAGCAACGTATGCCTACAAACCAAGCTAACCCCCCCTAAGTACCTCTGGCCGCCCTTCTGTGGTAGCTGCCAGTTTAACATCCAATGCATAATACCTTACATTTGTGATTTTCTGCTTAAAACCTCTAATACTTGAAAAAATAAAACCACCAAATGAAGAAACGGGGAAATATCTCTAAAACATACAAATATGTGAATAAATTGAAATATCTTTCAAAAACTTCATAGGAACTGGTGGTAATAAAATGTTCTGTTTCTGTAAAGGAGAGAGTAGCAGGGTGGACATTTGTGTGGAAGAACTTTCACTTTATCCAGTGGAAAGAAATTTTGATGACATTGAGACTAAGTGTATATGTTGAAATGTATTTTCCTTGATCTTTGAAAGCTCACTTACAGATATTGCAGTCTGTTCAAAAACATTGAAAAATGCGTGCTCATTCAACCGAGGAGTCACTGTTTGAAAAGACCTCTGGGGTGTGTGCCATATTCAGTGTTGAATACTAAACTGAAGTCGAGAGGCAGCATAGATGAGAAGGCAGGCCTGACCCTTGAACCCTTGCAGAGAGCAGGGGTGGGAGGTGTGTAAGAACCTGTGGACAGTGGGCGTGCTTTAGCTATGTAAATCTCCCAAAGGACAGCTTACTGAATCAAGGGTTTGAAGCCCATATTAAATTATAATTTTAATTCTTCTAGGAAATTTTCATACTGGACTGGGATCAATGTGTTTTGCTCTGTCAGGAATAATCCCTAAAGATAATGGTGCACACATACCCTGTCATTCATTGTAAAATGTTAACCTTACGGTCTCCCTCCATTCAGAATTCTTTTTGAAACTCCCACAGCATTACCATTTCTAATAAGTGAGATCAGATATTAGCAGTCGTGATGGAAAGCTCAATAAAAGACAACCTGCGTATATGTTTGTGGACTTGTATATGGGTTTTGTAATGTATATGTTACTTTTCTAATCATACATTTTCTGAACCTGTTTATAGTTGTTTCTTTTACTGAGTAGGAAAGAGCAAACTAAAATCAAAATTGTAATTTAAAAAGTGATAAAGTTCTTAGGTTCTCATAACTTGCCAGAAAATATACCCATCTACTTTGCTTTTTTTTTTTTTTCCATGTTCCATCATTTCTAAATCTGGAAGGCTGACAGCAGGGGCAGAGATAAGATGGATTTGGCGGCTGAAGGGGAGGGACAGGTCAGAAGCAAGTGTGAGTTCTCCACGGATGGCACTCAAGAGTGCTCTGAGACAGCTGCTCCTGTCCTGTGCTCTGTCGTGTCTCCGTGGGACGACTGCACCCTCTGCTCTTCAGTTAGATTTGTCACCTATAAAAAAGGTGACAAACTGTCGACTCATGTTGTCTTCATTTACTTTGAGATATGTTTAAATACCATTTCCAAATCGTTGTGTTCTATTCCAAGTAGCCCCAGGAAATCGCTCCGCTTAGACGATGTGACCATGGGAGCAGTAAGGAAGGAAAGGGAGGAAGTGCTCAGTGCCTTCACACGACGGACGAATGGTTCTTTGAGAAGCGAAATTGCTGCTAATATGTGTCACTTTGACAGATTCCAAAGCAGATTTTAGAACTTCTTAGAGATATTTAAAATGTTAGTCAGCTGTGAAGATCACCAGCAAGCAGCTGAGTGATTTTCTGCTTACATTAAGCATATGCACAATTAGCAGAAAGATGGCAAGTGGAAAACACAGGCATAGATTTTCCCTGTCCCTCTGACTTTTATGAGCTATGGAGGCCCCCTCTGAAAGATAAAGAAGGTGTATGGGGACTAGCACTTGTCACCACTATCTCTATATGGTAAGCAGCGTCAAACACCAGTCTCCTTCTGATGGGAAAACCAAACTTAGAAAGTACTTTTTAATCCATGTGAAACAATATCACCCTCCAGCATTTAAAAGGAGCCAATCCTAAGTAATACATATTGATTACTCCAATTTTGAAGAATGCAAAGACCGCATATTATTCCCTGGAAAGCTGGAAACTTTCTTCTCTGCAACCATGACCCCCAAACTCAGTCATTCGCAACAGTAATTAAAAGGTGCTTTAAGACGAAGTGGATGGATGGATGATGGCACTCAGAGGCACATTCTCGTTAATTTATTACCGATTTTTAACTTTGCTTCACTAGGACACGTCTGCTGAAGGCCGCGCGGGCTCAGGGGATATGCCTGCACTTCGGGTGCCTCTGTGCTGGCTCCGGGAGGGAGGACTATTGACATTGGCTGTTCTCCACGGG
The DNA here is from genome assembly GCA_004027595.1 of Dinomys branickii. Lineage (NCBI taxonomy): Eukaryota > Metazoa > Chordata > Mammalia > Rodentia > Dinomyidae > Dinomys > Dinomys branickii. Next base: position 35,249 of record PVLD010009122.1, on the reverse strand, counting down.
CCTATATATGCAGAGAAGTGGAGGGAGATCTACTGCCCCGTAAATCTTCAAATCAGGAATGTGGTCACTTCTCTAAGATGTTCTTGGGGCATATGGGAGAGATTTTAGGAATTCCAGAAAACAACCACTAGCCAGGCAAATGGAGCAGTTTTCATGTAATTAAGGCTGCTCCTTCAGTGAGAAGTACAAATAAACCTCCGACCCTATTCCAGGAAAAATAGGGACCTGGTCTAGAAGACTGTGAAAGTAGCTCCGGCGTAAGCCCCCACACTACCTTTTGCTCTATTTCCAACTGTCACCTACTTTAAGAAGATTGCCCTGAGGGAGAGGTTGAATGCTCCCAGAGGTCTGATCTGAGTGCCACGCAGCAGGTGCCACCAGACCTGTAGTACAGGTTTTATCCCAGACATGTTCTCAAAAGCAGCTCACTCAACAAGGGACATTTTTTCTTTTTCAAAATACTCCCTATGAAGTAAATTATTCCTCTTATCTCTCTGCCTGAGGGCTAAACATACAGAGCTATGTCTTTTGGTTTACCTGTGGGGGTCTCTTGTGATAGGACTGTAAAGATATAAATTGATCTAGCACAGAGTTGGGAGAATAGAATTAGGTATTTGTTGGCTGTCTGTGGCATAATTTACTAGAGCTTGTCTTTGTCTCCTATAGAAAAGCAAATGCCACACCAAATGCCCTTGAACTTTATTTGAAAGGATCAGCTATTTAGGAGTCTCTAGGGTGATATTTTTCCCATCCCTACCATTACTTTCATCTCCATAAAGCCTAACACAAAACCTTGTATATAAAGTAGACCCTGAGTAAATGAGTAATTGAAAAAGTGTGTGTGTCACAAATATAACCTTTTATGTTTTTCTTCTATACCATTAGATATACAGATGTAACCCAAAAACCATCTGAAATAATTTATTGAATAAAACTGTAAATTATTTTTTGTTTTAGTTCTATATTTAAATAGTAGTGTAATTTTCTTTAATTTAGAAGAATTGGAAAACTGAATTATGCTTCTAGGAATTTTTTAACAAACTATTAAATACAAGAGAACCCCCAAATTGCCACAGTGAAAATAAACGCATGGAATGAATCCATTATCCATCACTCACAAGGTACTGTTTACCAATAATTAACAAATCCAACTGATATTAAGAACTTAGCCCCTTGTAATGGAGCAGACCATAGGGAAATATCAAAGAAGTGCTAACAGCTGGCTTGTTAATATCCTCGGTCTTTTATTCTTTTACAAGGAAAGAAACAAATGGGAAAGCACAAAAGCAATTATACAATAGTTCTGTTTAAGATAAGTCATAAGAAGTATAAGTGCTGGCTGGATTGATTGCATAATGGTATTTCAGGTCATAAATTCTAATATTGGGTAACAGACTTATAAAATTTACAGTTTAAGAAGAGCTAGTATCTAGGAAATTGATTTTATTCTGTAGTAAATATTTTTAACTAATAGACTCAGCCACAGATCCTAACTTGGGGAGGAGCATTTATCTCATTAAGTCACTGCTACACACCATCTGTTTCAAGTCAGACCCATATGAGTGAGTTTGACTTCAAGTATCAACCTTCTTCAGATACACATATATCTTTGTTTAGTATATATATCTATATATCTTTGTTTATATATATATATATATATATATATATATATACACATACACACATATATATATCTTTGTTTAGTTTCAACCACTATGAATGTGTCTGGTGGGTCAAAATGAAGGCTAAATTCAGAGGTAATCTTCTTTAGGAAGAAAAAGCTATTCTATTGTTTAGATTTTCTCTATTCTTCATTGTTACCTCCTGGCCACTTAAAGTCTTTTATAAAGAGGCATTTGGTCAAAGGGGCCTTTCCTGACTCTCAGGTGTAGAAAGCTCACTGCTCACATACACTGCATACTACCTGGATCATGACATGCATCCTATGTGAATTTCCAAGGAGCTAAGAGACACTGGTGATTTGTGCAGTTCTTTTCAGTACACTCAGCACATGATAATAAATAACCAGTATGAAAGAAATGAATGAAAGCTGAGATGGAAATAGAAGAATCTTGTAACATTACTCTAAGTAAAGACTTTCAGATATTTCATAGGTCTCAAGAAGGAAGATACCTTTAGACATATTTTTTCAATCATCAGAACTTCATCATTATTAAACCTTGTATAAATATCCTGTGTTACCTAATATGCCTCAGAGATATATGTCTGTTTCAGTAGTGCCCAACTCATTTAATCTGTATGTGCATGAATGTGCGTGTGTGTGGTGTGGTGTGCCGTGGCATGTGTTAGGTGGAGATATTCCCTTAAATCCCTAAACCATCATTTTTGGAAGATATTTTTATGAGTTGTAACTGCTAACCCTGAAAAACCACTTACATCTTGAAAATTTAGGTTCAGTTTTGAACATCTGGAATTTATCCTTTGGACCACCTCATTTCAGCCATTTGTCCTAGTAATTGTCCCAGTTTGACTTCTTTCCCTCACCCGGAAAATTACACTGGAACTCAGGGTTCAGGTGTAAAGAGCCTACTACACACATGTACATGTGCACAGTTGAGGCTACTGTGGTTTAGCATATAGGACTGAAAACAAAAGACTGATACAGTCCAATTCTAAATAGAAAAGTATTATGACTTACTATAGTTCGCATGTATTTTGGGTAGCAGCTAAATCGCCTTAGTTTAAGTACACCTGAAATGAGTACAAAAAAGCCAAAATGGATGTTCATGTCTTCATTGACGCTAAATGGCTTGTACAATAAAACAATATAAGAGAAAAAGTGCTGGGAATACCGCTAACCCTCACTTCAATTTCAGTGTTTGTTTTCAGATGTAATTCAGTGTGGTGCTTATTGAGGAAGCAAAACTGTCACTAACAATGACAGAAAACATTTAAATTCTATGGAAATTAACTATATAACCTATTATTATAACAACTCCAGTGAGATGGTGATTTACTAGGGCAATGACTGCTCACAAGGAGGTGATCAACATCACATGATATTTTACTAGACACCTGTGACACTGGAGGTCACCACAGCAGCAACAGGACGTGACTATGAGAGTATTAGAGCTGTACAGCATGTACTACAGTCAATTTTATGTGGGTTTGAACTAATATAGGATGTAGTGGATCAACAACTGGTGGCCAGCTTATAACCCCCCAGCTGAGCTGAGTCAGCGTGGTGCTGGGTGTGGGAGGCCCACCTGGGGATTGTTGCCAGCAGCATAAGTGGCAGACTCGGAGAAGAGAGGCTGTTGGGAGCTGAGAAAGGCTGTTGCAGCTGGTAGAAGCTGTAAGGAGCTGTTGGTTCTCTTGGAGGAGCTTGTCATGTTGGCGTTCCTGATGAACTTGGCTGTTTTCATCCTCCAAGGAGCTTGGGACATTGCTGGCACTGAGAATGGCTTTGGTTCACCTTGAGGGAGCTCTGGTCCTCACTTTGAGCATCGCTTCCTTGCTCTGGAGGGGAAGATGGTGCGCTGCTGGTCTCCAGGAGAAGCTCGCTGTATTGGCTTACCTGATGGGAACTCGGCCATCCTGATCATTGGAGGAGCCCGGGACCTCGCTGTTGCTGAGGATGGCTGTGGTACCTTTTGGGAGAGCTGTGATCCTTACTGTGTGCATCGCTTCCTGGCTCCAGCCTGCCAGCACAGTCCCTTCATCCCGCTGGTATAGACTTCCTAGATTCCACCACTGACCTCTGGGTCTTGCCAGGGCAGATCCACAAAACAGGCCTGCATGAGATGTTGTGGGCTCTGGGTCAAGAGCTGGATCCACGGGAGGCATTGTTATGATCTCTAGGACTTCAGCTGGACTCAAACAGGACATTACATTACAGTAGGACCCAGGCCCTCGGCTAGATTCTTTGGTCCTTAGTGGGCCCATTCCCTGTGCTCTCTTGTGTATGACTCTTTGGGTGACTATTATAAATAATCTTATAGAATATGTGCCCTGTGTTACATTGTTCCCCTCACACAGTAAGCGCCAGACCATGACGCTGGATCTTTACGTTTATTTACATTTCTCTGATCTGCAAATGGTGTCACTTGCATTCTGTATTTGTTTGTAAGTTTTGAGAAATTTTAACTTTTTATATTAGACTCTTCTATATTTTATGGCAGAAGACGATAAACCTACATATATTTCATGCATTTATGACATACTTTCCATTTTAACTTGTTCAGTATTTCTAGGTTATGTGGTTCTGTAATGAGCACTACAAAAAGGAACATAAAAAGTTAGATGTTTCCTCCTTTAGAGGAAAGAAGTTTCTCCAAATGTCTTCAGCCCTAAGGAATAAGCTCCCACCCTCCCCTGCCCTCAGCCCAAAGAGACGGACAAATGCAAAATGTGATCCCCGTGGGCCAAGTCCGGGTTCCTTCCCTTAGTCAAGGGAGGGGATCGGGTCTGGGAAGGGGACAAGGGCCTGCATGTGTCTGTCACTCACTGCATTGCCCCCACTACTGCTCCCTGCTGTAAAAGACCCTGCCACACCTGGACACAGGGCGATGATGATCTGGGGCAAACGGGTCCCTCTGTCTGCTTGACCATGACCACGGTGGCAACTGGACTCGGTACATGAATCGAAGTGTCTGGGAAGAACTACCCTGCCAGTGTTTTCATGTTATCACAAACTTCTACTATTCTTGAAATTGTTGAGAATCTCAAATGTTTTGTATTAAATGCCTAAGGGTCCCGAGGGAAAAGTCACAACATGCCACAGCATCTTTGTACTTATAATAGTGTCATTCACTGGAGTTGTTCCGGTAACAGATAATAGTATAGTTAATTTCCACAGAATTTAAATGTTTTCTGTCATTGTTAGTGACAGTTTTGCTTCCTCAATAAACAAAGTATCACAGTAATCCTTTAGATGATCAAATTCAGGAAATTTGGAGTATGTGTCTAGTGATAGAGACCACTACGAAGCAGGCCTCAGCAAGACTTAAGCAATTAGCTTTTCATATTCACTTGTGAATCTGTCCAAGGGCTGGACTCCTTGTCTGGAAATGGCGGACTCATAGTAAGTGAACCTCCTTTATGAATCACTAATCCCTACTAGAACCTGCGGTTGTGGATGAAGCCAGTAAGCCTCAAAGGATAAGATAAGATCACAGCCAAGCACACCTGGATCCGATCTCAACTGCGTGAAGACTAAAGCCTCAGGCACCTCTCTCCTGGGTGGATTAACTTAATCCTTATTAAGATTAATTTAATACCTTACCTGGAGAAATCCTTGAGGAATTCCACCCTTCTGGAGTACTCCCCTCCCTTCTTCTGATAACCAAGTAAATATGGGACACCCAGAGAAGGTCTGGGTCTTAGCCCTGACAGAATCTCGAATTCTGTGAGAGGGCTTTAATTCTCCTGGAGCCCTGAAATCATTCCATTTGTCTCTTTTTATTGAGCCTTCACCATACACTTGTTTGGGAGATTGCGGACCTGATCAGCAGAGATGTACACCCAAACCATATGTATTCGTAGGTGGGGCTTTTTCAGAGATGGCTCAATACGAAGTGTGTAATGCTAGGCTTGATGAATAGAGCAGTGCTAGGCCCAAGGGTGCTAGGATGAAAGGTGTGAGTGTTACCCACTCACCCGGATAAGGTATGTGGAATGGAAAGAGCTGTGATTGACCCTGTTTGCTTTGCTCCCTTCTGCCTGCCATGAACTGTTCTCCTTTGCAATGCCTGTCTGCCATGTCACGCTGCTTGGAGGCAGCTCATTATGGATTGAAACCTTTACACACTTCCAGCAATATAAACCCATCCTCCTTTAACTCTGAGTGTTGAGTATTTTATCTGAGCAATGAGAAAAATCACTAAGATAGATAAGAAAGGTGTTTGTACTGCTGTTCTTTCAAAGATTTTAATAAAGGGGAATGAGGCTACTGAGAATGTTTATAAATACTGAAGGCTGCAACGTGTGGTGATGGGAAAAGGAAATAAATTTATAAGCAGTAGTGAAACAGCTCACTCATACAAACTGTGTAACCAAGTTGTAGCCTCATAAGGAATGAAATAGTGGTCAAAATTAGGGAGTTAGGAGAGTGGGTTTTGTCAGTAAGAAGAAACAGAAACCCCTGCTGGGAGGAGGCCCGAGAAGGCTGGAGCATTTGTAAACCAGCCAGGCATAAAGCTGCTCAGGTTTCCAGGGGCCATTCACACACTGCGTTTAAAATGACCAGTTAGCAGACTGCATTCAGTTTCAGGTCAAAGTCTCAGTTCCACTGCCTATTCTTTTAATTTCTACCTGTGCTGCTGACCACCTGAACTATCCGTCCTCTCACTAGCTGCCATAAGCTAAAGAACTAACCTGCCCTCTAGGGTAGTCAGACTGGGGAGGGATTTCCTCTAGGTCTAAGACCTAAGGAGGTAGAGGTGATAGAACAAAAACCGAATGAATCAGACTATTTTCAATGTGGACCATTATAATTAAAATTTCAGGATGAAGCAGTTCACAATGATGATTAAGTAAGAGTGAAGTCACAAAAGTATGCTGCAGAAATGGAGAAATGATCTCAGAACACTGAACGGCTTTCACTGACAAGGTAGTGAGCAAGAAAGGTACAGAACCGAGGCTCAGAGAAACCTGAGGCCTGCATGCCACGGATGTCAATAAATTGGACAAATTCCTTGAACATGAATAGGCAGAATTTCAGGGGCATAGAAGATAGTACATATGCGAACAGAATTCAAAGAAGAGAGGCTTTAACTCTGAGGCATCTAGCCATGGCCCTGAGAAGGGAAAGGCATAGACGGTTATTGTGTGCATGTGCGCACAACTACACAAAGCCCTTTTTATTATAGAACAGGCTCCAACATAAGAAAAGTGAGCTCTGTAGGGTTGGCCCAGTTTCCTTAATAGAAAGGAGGAGGGATGAGTTTCCTGTGAAGAAGACAGTAGAGGAGGTGCACTCCGATGGCTCGTGCTCCATCCGGTCTCCCGCAGCCCTGCTGGTCATTTCTCCGCGCCCTGCTGCCCTTCTTCCACGGCCAAACTCCCACCTCCACAGTCCTTTTCTTGAGAGCCCAGCCAGTCTGTCCTCACTGGTTTTCCAGATTTAATAATGAAAATACAGGATGGCCAGTTAAATTTTAATTTCAAGGAAACAGTAAGTAATATTTTCAGTAGAAGTTTATCTCATGCAATTTTAAAACATACCAAAAGGACATTCTTTATGCCTAAATTTAATTGCATCTCTTATATTTTATCTGACTACCCTCTTAAAGGGGCAAATGTACAGGTAAAATTTATTCTCCAGACCTCTTCTGGAAAAACAGTGAGGCCAAATCCTTGCATGAAAGTAGGCGCTTATTTGCTGGCTTCACCCTCCCGTTCTTGTCGCCTGTCCCCCTAAGATCTCTCTCGAGACTTCTTCCTTGGTGAGTCACATGGACAAGACTCCTTGTCTCAAGATTTTCCCCTCCTGAGTCGGAATCATGACAGGGAGTTCATTTAAGGAGAAACCAAGTATGTCGCTGAAAGAGTTTGAGGGAGGTTAGAAATGGAGTGAAGGAATCAACAAGGAGGAAAGGAAAATTGTCCCAGTTTTACAATTGAAGAAAATTATCAGTTGGGAAAGTTGCCCTTGTCATGATAGTATCATTAGACAGTGGCCTTGCCAAGTTCAAACACAGATTAGTGTGGGGCCAGAACCTCTGTGTGTCTCCATTCAACCCCCCTTTGCTGAGGCGGAGGAACAATGTCCATGTAAAGGACAGGGTCTTCTCCACATACCACCGAGCTCCAGCTGTGTAGTACAAGGAGGCTAATACCGTAAGAGGAAGTCTGGGTTATACTTCATGGGGTTCCTTGGAGAAGCAGAAGTTAAAGAAATACAGGGTAGCAAATGACTTTGAGGTCCGAGGCGTGAAAAGACCCTGGGGGAAAGTTAGGAGAGGGAAGCATGGAAGGCTTCCAGGTGGCCTGGGCGCTGTAGCACTTGTCTGTTACCAGTGAGACCAGAACAAAATCCACTTGCCAACACCTTCCATAGAGAAGACCCATCTGATTTCAAAGAATGCCCAATGCAAGCCACGTATATGGTTACGTGCGCATTTTTCTCCTGCCACTCAAATTTTAATCATGAAACACATGCAGAGTTAAAACAGTCACGAGAGTTTTCAGATGAAATAGAAGAACATGATTTTAAAAGAAAAGTACAGTTGCTTAGAAGTGCCTGAGTGATTTATACAATTATAGCCTCTTCTTTCTTTTATTTCTATTAACACTCCTTTCTTACATATGAAATATTAGTTATAATTAATAAATAATAGTCCATGTCTTTCAATTGGGAGAGATTAAAAGTTTGGTAAATGCATGACTAGGGATAAGAAATACATCTTTGGCATTTGGACAGCTGTGGCTCCAAAATTTGGAGCTAAGAGAGGAGCCAAGAGTGTTTTATTGCTAGTATCTAAAACAAATTTTATTGGAAACTTTTATGTTTGAAGGTTTGAGTAGTTTTTATAGTGAAGAGTTCTGAAAACTGCCATAAAATTGTGCCTTGGGGGTTATGATTACATTTGTATCTTTCCCAAACTTAGATAAATAAAAAAGACAGTTTTTACTGTGAATGCTTAAAAGGTTAGAGAGGTATTTGGTCTGTGATGAACCTTTTATAGGTTTGATGTTATGGGAATTTATTTTTAAAATATCAATAAAAATACAACTTTAGAGGTCTTGACAAAAAAAATTGAACAAACTTGAAGTTAAAGTTTCCATTTGAATGGAACTTGCTATAGACAATTTAATTAATTGTCCTGCTCAAACCAACTTTACTATTAGCTGATGCTACAATTTGACATCTGTGATACTTAAGTTACAACACTTTTTGAAGCTAGAGAGCTTTAGAAGGCAGAATTCCCTTTCTAGGCTATTGAAGCTTAGACTGGCCAATTGCTTGACTGAGAAATTGTAGAAGAAATTTCAATATCATCAGATGACCCTGATTGCTTCTCAAACTAGTGTGATTGTTTAGACCGTAAGAAAAATAATATATGAAAAATGCCCCCTTTCTCCCTCTCCCTTCATCTGATGGCTTTTATTTTCATCTTGCAAAAGTAGTTTCTTCACCAAAAAGGAGGAGGAGGAAGAAGGAAGGGAGCGGGGAAGAAAAGATAGATACAGTGTGTTTAGTACAATAACGTCTCGCACCTGATCTACAAAAACTGGTGCACGGAAGGATTTCCTCACTTTCTAGATTAGGAACCTGACGCAACGCAGAGCTAGAATTCATACCACAGCACACGCATTTCCCTCATTTGTCCAGTTTTAAAATTTTACAGTTCCAAAGAAAGGAAAGACGAGAGAGTGAAGTGCTGCTATGCAGCCCGCCGATTCCTTGTGGCACTCAGTGTGAATCTGGACTTCAGCAGCAATCACCTAGACATTTCTGGGTCAACGGTAGGTGATTCCTGGGCATCTTTTTTTGTGTCAGATACTGTTCTGCGAACAGTGGATTTGGGTAAATAGAATCTTTGCGAACCTTTAAATGCGGAGGAGAGCTGGACAAAAAAGAGAAAGCACAAGCACACATAAGACAATTCTCAGCCTTGACAAGCACTTTGTAGCAAAATTTTTAAAAAGTGTTGTCATAAAGGGTAACTATTTATTTAAAACGGGAAAAAAATAATGTTATGAGACATGCTTAGAAGTCATCCTCAAAGAAGCCCTCTCTACAGAGTTTCATGGGGGTGGAAATCTGAATGCCAAGCCTCAGCATAAGAGCATCTGTGACAAAATTGTTGTCATTGGAAGACAAACGGCAGCCAGGGTCTGCACTAGGGACACGCTGGGGAGGTCACGGTTCAGAGGGTGCCGCTTAGTGCATGAGGAAGACAGCGGAAAGAAAGTGAGGAAACTAGCAGGGTAGCCAGGGTCAGTCACTAGGCATCTTGTAGAGTGCAGAAAGAGCGGTGACGTTATTCTAAGTGTGACCAGAGATCTCTGGAGGAGTCTCAGCAGGGAGAGATTCTAGTTCTTAGTTCTCCTTTGAATGATCATTCTGCTCAGTGAGCTTAGAGAAGCAAGCAGAAATCTGTGGAAACAGAGAGAAGCCAGTTGCCATCAGTTTTCCAGAGCAGAGATGGACCAGAGAAGTTCTAATAAAGTGTGAGGATTAGGTGTGTTACTAGGTTTTGAGTGCTGCACTCTCCTTCTATAGGTGCTTTCTAGGTTCTTTCTATCCTAAAGGATTGATCAAGACAAGTGCAAAAAGCAGTGAGATTTTCTATTCCACGGGGTGCGAGCAGACCACTGTGGAAGAGGGAGCACAGTGGCCAGCAGCTTGTCGGCAGCCGTCTTCCGTGTCTCCCACTTCTCAGGCTGACGTCGGGTCTAGGTCCTGTCGAATACCTGCCTGAGTCCTCCCAAGAAGTGAAGAGAGGACTCTCTGTTTGGTCCTGAACACAGGGCTCTGGGAAATGTTCTGTACATATGTTCTGGAACTCTGTGATGGACAAATCATACCCATTTCCCAAGTCAGTTTGTCATGCGAATCTCCTGCCTCAGCTGGACTGTGGAATGTATTTTGGAAAAAAGAACTTGATGGGAAATAGTGGTGTATTTGCATTCCATGAATAAGGGAAAGAGCAACCAAGACTGGCATGTATGTTTTGGGATCCTAATTACATAATTTAGAAATGAAGGCTTCACTGAAGTGGACAAAATATAGAAGGGGATGGGGTGAGAGAAAGAATCAACAGTTTTGCTTTTGCCCAACTAAAGTTCAAACAAAACAACACTGACTTTTAAGCAAAAAGGTAAACTTGGTTTAGTAGGAGTGAGAGGGGCTGAGGGTGGTAAGACAGTTTGACTATGGTTTATTGAGAGTCATGAGCCAGGTTTTGTGGCCAAGGCCTGGGATTCTTGCACTCTGGGAGGCTGAGGCAGGAGAATGTCAACTTGCAGCCCAACCTAAGCAATTTAGAGGCCCTGTGTCAAAATAAAATAAATAGAAGTACCATTTTTTTTTTAAAAGGACCTAAGTTGTGGCATCTTCCAGGCTGATTGCTATATCAGTAAGCACCTGAAAATGTGGTATTCCTACAGCAACTGGGATAAAGTTAGGGAGTTAGCAGTTTAGATGTGCTTATGGCAGCTGTGGAAATGGATTAAAGATGACGCCATAAAATTTAGAGGAAATGGAGGTTGTGTATGCAGTAAGAAATACCTGTGTTAAGCATGCCATTCTCTCAGAAATGTGTTTGCAAACTAAAAATAAAAGAGCCAAAGCTACTTATCAAACGCAGGCAGTGAAGGACATTTCCCTAAGTGCACCTCTGTCTTTTGCTGTCCTATCTCCACCTTTTCTCATCTCACTGTAACTTCTTACCATGGAATTATTTATCCAAATTAATTCTCCCTCTCCCCTCTTGTCTTGAATTTTGTTATTTTCATCCTCCATGTATGCATCGCTTCTCACCTAGATCTAAACATGTATAATATACTCATCACAGTAACATATGCCTGTAATCCCAACATTTTGGGAGGCTCAGGCTGCTTGTGTGAGTCCAGGCTGGGTAATTCTGTGTTCTGTGACTTAGTGAGATTCTGTCTTAAAGTAAAAAAATATTTACAAAGGGCTAGGGATGAAGCTCAGTGCAAAGGTCTTGGATTCAATCCCCCATACCACAACGTTTTTTAAAAAAAGGCACTCTGCCTTTTGACTCCCTGTCTTAGTTACTAGTCTTGTTGCTGAGACAAATAGCCAACACCGGAAGTTAAAAGAAGAAAGGTTTCTTTAGCTCACAGTCTGTAGAGGTTTTAGTCCACAGTGAAGTGGCTCTGAGGCAGGGTTTCATGGCAAACAGGCATGACCGAGTAGAAAACTCGTGGCAGGCAGAAGGTAGCAAAGCAACGAGAGTTGACCACAGTTCTTTCTATTCTTTCTATCTTATCCAGGCTACTTAGGGCTACCTGCACCCGCACCCTCAGTCCTAGCACCCTTGAACCTGGTATTGCACCATTAGTCAATCCCACACTTAGATCTGGCCACTGCTGAAAAAGCCCCCCCTATGACCACACGAGATTTTGATGAGACATTGAGACACAAGCCATAACCTTTTCTTTGGAGAATAAGATTCTTAATAACTAAAATTAAGGTTGTGGGAAAAATACCCTTGTGTGAGCCCTGTACACATGAACAGGAAAGTCAGAAGAGTGGAAAAACTAAGCACTTTGGTTTCAATTCCAGCACTTAAAATTAATAACAGTATGAGTTAGGTCATATAATTCATGTCTTTGAATATCTGCTCTTTTTGTAAGAATATATATATCTCACAAGACCATAATAAGCATGAAATTAAATGATAGATATATATGTATTATATAGAGGGTTGTACAAACATCAGGTTTTCACTCACTCTGTGGCTCACTCAATAAATGCCTGTTGAATGAATGATCACCTCTCTTCAGGATTCTTAGATCTGCTTCTGTAGACCCATCAGTCTCCATAAAATTGTTTTCTGAAGTATTTATAGCATTCAGAACTTCCAGCCTTAAGTGCTTTTTAAATACATTTTTTGTATTTGTATTTTTGATTCCATTGGCTTTTGTCTTAAACAATTGTATTAAATTATTGTATAAGTATACAGCATAAAGTTATTTAATTATGCTAACAAGAATATTCATTCTTTTACTTTTGATTCTGGTGTTTTAATAATCTTGATTTTCCTTTTTTCTTTACATCTTTTTCATTCACTTCTCAGCTACACACAAAAGACATAAAAACATTGAAAATATATAAAACTAAACATAAATGTACACCAACTAGAGAAGGCTATCATTTTGCTGTTTTCATTTGAATATTTTTATATGGTCTACTAAATTCTGTTTGTCTTTTAACACTTTTCCTTACTGTAAAGTATTCAGCATTGATTTGGAGGCTTGTCTTGAACACTTGAAACATGAAAACCATTATCTCCTAAGCCCTCTTACACACCTCTGGATATAATACCTTCAGAGAGCATTGTGCTCTAGTCTCTAGTTTTCTTTCCTTTCTATCGAATACAGTAAAGCTCCATTCCATGCCATGCTATGGGATGTGGAAAGATTTCAGTATGGTGTTTTCATCAATGTTAAAGAAAAGGCCAGGACAGATGTTTTTAGTTTTTATATTTTCAAGGACTTAGCATTGAAATCACCCAGAAAAGCTCATGATGAACTGTTGACTGTTGTGTGCAACAACAAACAATGTTTTCACTTAATATTTCATATAATTAACTAATTCTTACTGATTTAGAAAGTACACTTATTGTCATTGGCTTTCTGCTGTTCCTTCTAAGTTTTCTCTGTTTCAGGATCTTCACCTTAAATATTTCTTATAAATGAAGGGCTTATTATCATAGATCTTTGTATAAGAAGGGACCAAAAGACACAGTGAATGTCTAAATAAAAAGTATTACAGTACATACACATTATCATAAAATAACGGGATAGATTTATTTGAAATGAGTGGGCCTATTTTGAACATTTTCAGGGCGATTAATGGTAATGTGTCTTTTGCTGTAGTAAAACCTTTGTATTTCAACATTTACCATATGTGTGGATCATCTCTCACTGATCAAACATTTACAGCACTTTGTGCCAAATAAGAACACTGAAATGTACCCACAGCCACCTTATTCAAGTGATCTCTGACACTTGGCAACTTCCGGCTCTTCCCAACAGTCACGATGGCCATGACCAGCCAACATTTTTAATCCATTCGGAGCGCTGAGGCAGCCAAGACAGCACAGCTAAAGACATTCACAAAAAATGACTTCCAGAACTACTTCATAAAGTGGCAAGAACAATGAAGTAAGTGATTTTCAAGCAAGGGGAAGTATTTTCAAGAAAATCAATGGTAATGGTACTTCATGATGGTGATTTTTACAAATTGAAGCTCATCCTATATATTTTGATCATGCCTCATAGTTTGTTCCTGTCTTTTGCTTAAACGTCGCTCAGAGAATGTCCTTAACCGCCCCATTGGCCTCCCCTTCTCTGTCCCTAGTTACCAGTAACTGTCTCATTTTTCCAATGTATTTTTATTTACAGAATTTATCACTATCAAAAAGTAAACATTTATTCACACACTTACATATCACCCATTTTTCTCATTAGAATGTAAGGTTTGTGAGGGCAAGAATCCTGCCTGTGTGGGTCACCACCATCACGCCAAACTTACAAGAGTATCTAGAAAATATTAGGTTATTCATAGTGACGTGCTGAGGAGATAAATGAATTACTGGTACTTGTGTTTGATGTGTGGCTCAGTGAGCTCAGAAGAACACTGGAAACAGAAACAGTCCTGCATTTCATCTGTCTGCAGCAGATTCAAAGTCATGAGGAAATATTTAAATGACTTATTTACTGGGTAGTTGTTCAAACCCCGGCGTTTGCATTTCTTATCTAGTCCCTGATAAAACTTTCTGAGGTGACTGTTATTATATCCTTCTTGTTTTTGTTTTTGCTTTGTGGTGCTAGAGATTGAACCCCCAGCCTTGTGCACGCAAGGCCAGAGCTCTACCACCGAGTCGCATCCCCACCCCAATTATATCCTTTTCGATGATAAACTAATAGGTAGAAAAATAATTCCCTCAGAGTCATTCAGTTAATAAGTGGCTAAACTGCCATTAAACTGCATTCATTTTTACTCGAAACTCTATGCTATCACTAAGTGCTCTCTAGAACTAGGATGTGCTCCAGTAATGTGGAACCCTTTAGAGCTCTCCTGAATGCAAACAAATGACTTTTAGTTTCTATTTTACAGTTCAACACTAAAACTGCCCACAGTCTCCCCATAGCCAACCTACTACTTCATCTGCGCCCAAGGAAGCTCTTACACTGGGGACATGTTTTTAACCTCTAAAACTCTCAGGCTCCAGACACAGCCTCCATGGACCTAAATTTCTTGTGCTGTATCCTTTCGTTCAGAATACTAGATAGAAGTCTGCCTGGTCTCACTACCTCACTGAAGCCTGTCTAAAGTTAGTCAAGATTTGAGGAATGTTAAGGTGGACGTGGTCAACACAAATGAGTGGTTATCAGAATATACCAAGTATTTCTAATCGTAAAGTTGGATAATAATTATGCCCTCAGCTAACACCGATGAGGAGCTTGAGTTTTCCTTTGGATTTGCCTTACACTGTGATAATCACGGTAGCTTATCGGATGAAAAATGATCATGAAACAGTATGGACGTCCCTTTACCTCTTCAGTTTATTATCCAGTGAGATCTCGTTGGTAGCTAATTTTCTCACTTTGTCATCAAACCCAAAAGGCCAAGTCTAGCATGAGGACTCCACATCTTTATGACAGATCTGTGGCTGGGAAAGATGTAGAAAAAAAAGTCTACGTGCTTCAGAAAACAGCATTTCTTGTGGACTCCCATAATTGTATTCCTATAAATTTAAATTTTGAATATGGACATTTTAGCATTGAGGCCCTATTTTACACCTTCTGGTGGAATATAGTCTTCAGCAAATACGTACTGCGTGTACTGCTTCCTTTATACTACAGCCCCTTCTAAGTTATGAGGATTTCTCAATGAACAGAACTATCTGGCTGCCTAGAGTTCATATTCCTGGTGAGTGGAGAGGAAAAGGCAATAATGATACATGTAACACATAATAAAAAATTATAGAATGTGAAAGAATACTGAGTGCTAGGACAAGGTGACAGGGATTGAGAGGTCCAGGGGTGGGCAGGGACAGAATATGGTACTAAACGAACATTTAGGAGAATTTCTCTTTAAGAATATGGCATTGTAAAGAAAGAGGGACATCTGAAGGGACAGCTCTGAGAGGAGAAGGTGGGGACATGCACTGGCAGCAGGCCGGTGTGGCTCCAGGCAAGGACGGAGGGGGGAGAGGAGTAAATTTGGGAGGGGAGGAATGACACCTTTTATGCTTTAAAAAAACAGCATGAACCTGACAGGGCAAAGGTCAAAGTGTAGGTCTTGGTCATTGGTCAGCTGGTCATTGAGGCAATGACCTATTTTTAATTTTATTTTATCATTAGCATATGCTTGCAAGGCATGGTGATTAAACTCAGCTTAGTGATAGATACATATTGCACCTTCCTCCTCTTCAGTCTTACCCCCAACCCTTCCTTCTCCCTCCGTCACTTGATCCCTTCCCATCTCTACCCAGTCTAGTGCCTTTTTTCTTGACATAAAAAAAAAAATCTTGTTCTTTATTTGTACTGTATATCTCAACAACTTAATATAGGACACATAGCTCATAGGATTATTTTATAATAGTCGCCAGAAGAGTCAAATGCAAAAGAGTGCAGGAGATCTGTCCACACAACAGAAACCCAAAGAATCCAGCTGAGAACCTGAATGCCACAACAACATCCCACTGAAGACCTAGAGCTAATGGCAATGTTCTCCGCAAGTCCAACTGGAGGACCAGAGTCTATGACAATGTTGCATGCAAGTCTGTGTCAAGGAGCTTTCCTGGGAAGGCCCAAAGGTCGGTGGAAGCTAGAAAGTCTGTGCCAGTGGGACGAAGGATCTGTGCCAGCAGGCTGAGGGGTCTGCACACTGGAGCCAGGAAATAATGCTCAAAACGAGGACCAGGTCTCCTTTCAAAAGAACCATAGCCATCATCAGCAACAGGAAGACCCTGAGCTCCTCCACTGATGAGAAAAGTCAAGTTCATACCAGGAGAGCCAGTGTAACAAGCTTCTCCAGGCAAATTACCAGCACCCATTTCCCCTCTGGAGCCGGGAAGGGAGGCCCAAAGTAAGGCCCATAGATCCAACATCAACCGCAGCCACCCTCAGCAACAGTGAAGTCCTGAGCGCCTCAGACAATAACAGCCAAGTTTATATCAGGGAAACCAGCACAACATGCTTCTCCAGAACAATCAACAGCACAACATCTTTCCCTCCAGTTTCCTTTGTGTGCTGTTGGCAACAGTGCTCAAGGGGCCTTCCACACTCAGCACCACACTGACTTGGTTCAGCTGGGTGTTACAAGTTGACCATTAGTTAATCCAATATACTTAATGTTTCTCAGTACAACGCTGTCTTGGTTACTTTTCTCTCGTTGCTGAGACAAAATACCCAACACCCAAAATGAAGGAAGGAAAGGTTTATTTAGCTTACAGTTTGTGGAGATTTCAGTCCATACTTAGCTGCTTCAGAGGCAGACTGGCACATGGCAGAGGCAGACTGGCACATAGCAGCAAATGTGTGGAGTTGCAGGCAAGCAGCCTCTTTCTCTCCCCTCCCTTGTAAACAACCTGCCCCCACCCAGGGGGCGTGTAGCTCTCACACAGTCTCCATGTCCTCCTCTTCCATATGCTCAGGATGTATACAAAGTAAGCACCTTGGCTTCCTGCTGAATCACATAGTTAACCTTTTAAACTTCCCAAATTAACACAATAAACAACATCCCAGAAGGGTAAGGGCATGTCCTTTTTACCCCAAGATCTACAACTGCTGAGTTACTCAGCCAAACCTTCAGATTCCCCAAGTTGACACAATGTGTCAACCGTAACAAACGCACACTGGCTAATTCATGGATGTGGCCTAGTTACCCATCAAGAGATGACTGGATCAAGAAAACGTGTGTGTAGACATGAAGGAGTACTCCTCGGCTATAAAGAAAGATAACTTTGAGTCATTTGCAGGAAAATGAATAGATACTGAGAGGTAAATTACCTCTTAAAGAAGTTACATATTGCAGGAAAAAATACGATATTGCACATGGATTTTTTCTCAAATTATCTCTTATTAGTTCTGATTTGTGTATATGTATGAGTTTATATGGTATTTGAAAAACTGGACATATACAAAAAAGAATGAAATGGAGCCCTAATCTTATATCCTATGCAGAAATTAATTCAAAATGGATTGAAGATGCAAACAAGGGAATCGAAACTATAAAACTCTAGAATAAAAAAATAGACTGTAGAAGAAAACACAGAAGAGCTTCTTGATATTGGCTTTGATGATGACCTTACGGATACACCAAAAGCTAAGGCAAAAGCTTTACTTAGGAGACAAACATAAAAAAGACTACACAAATTAAAAAGATTCTCTACACCAAAGGAAATAACAGTACAATGAAAAGGAGGCCTACAAACAAAGAAAACATCTGTGAGCATTTATCTACTAAGGGGTTAATATCCAAAGTATGTAAGAAACTCACATAGTTTGATAGGTATAATCAAACAAGTAACCTATTTTACAATGGAGAGATGATCTGTACAGACATTTATACAAAAACTTTTCTAAACTGAGTACCAGTAGGTCCACAAACAGGTGCTCATCATCAGTAGTCCTCGCGGAAACACAAACCCAAAACACAGTCGGATACTGCCTCACACCTGCTGGGATGATTACTATTAAAAAAGAAAGAGAACAAGTGTCGGCGAGGAAGTGAAGGAAAGGGCGTCCTTACACCTACTGGAATCCTGGTGCAACAATTATAAATACACAATATGTAGGTTCCTCAAAAAATAAAACCAGTACCATCATGGGGTGCAAAAATGCCTCTGCTGAAGATGCCTATCCAAGGAAAATGAAATTAGCACCTGTTATGTTTGATACATTGTGTCAACTTGGGGAATCTGGAGGTTTAACTGAGTGATTCAGCAGGAAGCCAGAGTGCTTACTTTGTACACATCCTGAGCCTGTGGAAAAGGAAGGCATGGAGATTGTGTGAGAGCTACACGCCCCCTGGGTGGGGGTAGCCTGTTTACAATGTAAGGGAAGAGAAGAGGCTGCTTGCAGCCATTCCTCCCTTTTGGCTGGTTGCTTTTGCTGTGCTCTGCTGCCATGAGCAGTCTGCCCTCTCCCATGTGCCACTCTGCCTCTGAGCCAGCCAAGTATGGACTGAAACCTCCACAAACTGTAAGCTAAATAAACCTTTCCTTCCTTCAATTTGGGTGTTGGGTATTTTGTCTCAGCAACAAGAGAAAAGTAACCAAGACAGCACCTCATAGTGAAATCTGCATTCTTATGTTCTGTGTGCCGTTATTCACAGTAAGGAAGCTGTGGAAACACTCTACATGTTACATGATGCCTGAATAAAGAAACTGTTATATACAAACATATACATACAAGTTGGCTACATAAAAACAGAATGAAATGAAAACTACCAGTGATTGGTTGAGGAGAAAAAATGCAGAGATGTAAGTCAAAGTTCTAAGATCAAGATTATAATTATAATATTCTATTGAATATTGGATATTTCACAAGAAAATAAATGTAAGGTGCTGTTATCACAAGGTAACTATGCAAAATAATAGTGACTGGAGAAGATAGTTTCCATGTAAATTCAGTAAAAATAATTCTTTTGCATTTTGCCATTTTTAATTATCTTGGAGAGCAACCAACCAACCAACAAAAACTGTTCCCATATAATTGCAATTACTGCGTTACTTTCTGGCAAAAAAGCGCTATATTAATCATAGGCTATATAAAGCCATAACAAATGCCCCTATGTAGTTAATATCAAATATTTTGGTTATTTTCTACTAAAGAGTGGTTCAAAATTAATCTCATAATGTACTTGGAAGTTGAAAAAATTCCCAGCATTACCATTTTTAAAATAGAACTTTTTCTTTAGCTGTCCTTTTATTTCCAAAGTCAGTAAAATCCCTCAGCTTTAGATACTTAAAAATTTGACTTCTGTGAATACCTAAGGGCTGCTACCCTGAATCATGTGAAATCTGTAAGTCCAACAGAGTTTTAACGACCTCACCATTATCTTACATAGAAAATTTGTTGTTGTTTTAATATTTAAATTATTTTACTCTCTAGATTATTAATAATTGATCCCTGGCATGCATATGAATAACATGATGAATGTTTTAAAATGCAGGTTCACCAGGCATGGTGACACATGTAATCCCTCTACTCAGGAGGCTGAGTCAGGAGGAGCAGGAAGATCTTTATAAGTTCAAGACCAGCATGGGCTACAAAGTGAGCTCAAGGCCAGCCTGAACTGCATAGTGAGACTCTGTTTCAAAAAGACCAAAAATAAATAAATAAATAAATAAAATAAAATAAAAATAAAATGCAGCTTATTCAATCTACCAGCTCCCTCGCTCAGGAATGATAAAACTAAGGCGGAACAGAGGGGGCTATATTTTTTAACAAAATCTCTATTGTTTCTAATGTAGTTTCACACATTGAGAAGAATAAGGAAAAACTGCTGAGAATACTATATGTAAAATGTATATATTTTAATTACACATGCCAAGGAGTTTTGAAAAATACACTCATGTATATACAATCCCAGTCATGATACAAAATGATACTATCAGCCTATAAAATTACCTTTCATTTCATTTTGCACAATCACTATAAATTAATTTTGCTTCTTTCTATATTTGTACTTGAGTGAAATTAGACTGCACATACCTTCTTCTTCAGCACAGTAATTTTGAAATTTATCCATTTTTGTGTGCACTTGTATTTGTTACTTTCGTTGCTAAGCAGTAGTTCATTATATGGATATACCATTTGTTGAGCCAGTCACATGTCTATGGACGTTATGCTGCTTAATTTTTAGTACTTTATGCCTACAGCTACCATGAACATTTGTTTTTAAGCCATTATGTGGACATAAGTTTTTGAGTAAAATTTAAGTAAATATACAGAAATGAATTGATGAACCAAATGGCAAGCATATATCTAAATTTGCTAAAAACTAGCCACCTGTTAATCCAAAGGCCTTGTATCATTTTACATTCCTACCAGCAAGATTTGAACTTTGGGATTTGACACCCTTTATAAACACTTGACAATTAGTCTTTTCAGTTAGAGTTTGTAGAGCAGTTGAAGGATGTCATACTGTATTTTCAGTTTGCATTTCCCTGAGTAATGATGTCAAACACCTTTTATATGTAGATTGGTGATACATACATCTTCCTTCTGAAGTCTTCTGTTCATGCTTCAATCAAGTTGTCAACCTGATTAGATTCAAGGAATTTTCTAAAATATATTTTAGAAGATAATGCTTTTTTGATATGTTAAGTTTTTCATACTCTACATTGAGTTTCATTTTGTTGATGGTGTATTTTGAAAAAAGCATAAGTTATTCATTTGATAAAGTCTGATTTATCATTTTTTCTTTTTGTGTTTAATACTTTTTGAGTAAAATCTAAAATATTTACCTAACATAAAAGACAGAAATTTTCCAATATTTATTCCTAAAAGTTCTGCAGTTTCATTGTTTGAATTTAGATCTATCATCTATCTTGGATTTTATTTTTAGTTTGACATAAAACAGGGATTCAAGCTCATTTTGTGAGCCTGACTCATACTTTCACTTTCCAGCACCATTTGTTTTGAAGGCCTAACTTTTCCACATTGAATTCTTTTGGCATTTTATAAAAAGAATACAATTAGATTATGTCATCTGAGTCTGAATTTGGACTGTATTCTGTTCCATTGGTTTTGATGCCTTGAACACTGAGTCTTGAAATCAGATAGGGTAAGTTTTCAACGTTGTTGTTCTCCAAGGGTCTTTGATGTGGTACATATATCTTAGAGCAGGGTGCCAACTTAAAACAATGATGGAATTTTGATGAATATTGCATGGAATTTATAGAGGAATTTGGAGAAAATAGGCACCACAAAAACTCATGAACTTTGTTCATATTTTAAATATATCACTCTTTTTTGTCTTATTTAATTACAATAACTTTTTATAGTTTTCAATGATTATAGATACTTGCGTTAAAGTTTTACATGTGTGTTACAATTAAAAATAGTGTTTAGTTTTACTTTCAATTATTTTCTAGTAGTCAATAGAAATAGAATTGATTTTTTATATTGATTCTGTAACCTACAACCTTGTTACATTCAATTATAAAATCTAGTAATTTTCATTTGGCACATGTAATCCCTGTATTCAGGAGGCTGAGGCAGGAGGAGCAGCTAAGAGAACGAAAACATCTTAACAAGGATACATTTTAAAAATATCACAAAAACAACACAAGCAACACAGAATCACAGACAAGGTGATAGGAAATTAACGATGGTTGTTGTGTTACCTATTGATACCTTCAATTTGGATATTCAGATAAACAAATATAAACATGTAAGATTGATCATACACTTAAAACATTAACTATTCCTTTCAATAGAACAATAAAAATCAGTAGTACCACTACGTTAGCTCTTCAGAAATTTTATGTTTATAATAATTTTGCCTATCAATGGAACTTCTCACTTTCTAGTTTTTTAAGCTTAAAATTTCTTTCAATTGCCATTTTGCATTGGCTAGAGCCTTCAATATAAACGTTAAGCAGTAGATATCATTGGTTTAGTTTTTAAGAAAAAATATTTACTATCTTCATGTTATATATGCAATTATCTGTAGGTTTTTCGATGATTTATGATAAATTTAGGACATTCCTATCATTTCCTAACTTCTGATGATGTTATTATGAATATTATTAAAGTTTTTTCTGTATCAGTTAAAATGTTATACAGTGGTGAGCATTTATTCTTTTAATAAGATGAATACATTGTTGAGTGTATTTTTATTTACTCCTTTTATTTACCAATTTTTATTTGCTCCTTTTTATGGTCTACATTTCACTTGCTCTAAGTATGACATTCTCTTTATATATTTAATTAATGCTGATATTTTATTGCGCACTTTTGAGACCATGTTTATGGAAAGTATGACTTTTCCTTTATAACATTTTTGTCTAGTTTTGGTGTCACAGTTATGATAACTTCTTCAAATAACTTAACAAGGGTACATTATCCTATTATTCCATGAGAAAATTTAAGATATTCCCTCTTTAACATCTGAAGTGAATTTATCAGTATATCCATGTGTTAGTTTTTTTATGAGATTTCTGATTATGAATTCCATATCTTTGAATAAGGTAGGGCTAGTTGAATTTTTCCAAGGAATTCCTCTATTTCATCTAAAATAGTGTATTTATTGACATGATATTCAAAATATTTTATTGTTGTCTGTGTAGTATATATGAGATCTCTAGTGATATCACCTATTATTTATGCTGCTAATTTGAGTTACTTTTCCTTTGGCTCAATTTTTCTCACTAGAATATCAATTTTATTTATCAATTTATTCAAAAACTGAATGTTTGGCCACATTCATTTGTTCATTGTTAGCTGGATTTAAATTTAAATGATTTAAATAATTATTTCTGTTATTTTCTTCTCAGTATCTTTTGACTTAATATGCTTTCTCCAATCCCTAATTTTAAGGTAGAAAACTTAATAATGGATTTCATAAATTATTTCATTTTCATAGCATATTTCTAGTTTTAATGGCTCACAGCAATTGTACATACTTATGGGTTAGGATGTATCTTTTCATGCATACTCATGTACAATGCATAACGATTTAATCAGGTTAATTGGCATATTTATCATTTTAGACATTTATTATTTCTTCATGTGGAGAACATTCAAAATCCTCACAATTAGCTATTTTGAAATATTCAGTCATTGGTATCAACAATAGTTATCCTATTTCTGTGCTATAGAATATTAAAAGTTATTTCTCCTGTCCAACTGCCACCCTGTGTCTGGCAGTCATCCTCCCTTGATTCCTTGTCCCCTGCACGCTTCACTGGCTTTGGTCACCACTGCTTTATTCTCTGTCCCTCTGGGATCAATTTTTATCTTCTACATAGATGTGGAAATGAGTGAAATTTGTTTTTCTGTGTCTGACTTATTTCACTTACATAAAGTCTTCCAGTTCCCTCTATGTTGCTACCAATGAGAAAAGTTCATTTTTAATGGCTAAATAGTATCCAATTCTGTATATATACCACATTTCTTTATTTGTTCGTCTGTCAGTGGACATATAGGTTAATCGTTTATATTGGCTGTTGTGAACAATACTGCAGTAAATATAGAAGTGTGGGTGTCTCTTTGACATTCTGATTTCATGTGCTTTGAATATATACCCATTAGTGGAGTAGCTGGGTCGTATGACAGCTCCACTCCTACCTCCATACCATTTTTTATAATGGGAATATTAATTTTATTCACATATATATATATATATGTATATATATATATATATATATATATCTTTACTCCCGTCTGATGAATAATTTGCAAATATTTTCTAACATTCCGTACATTGTTTTTTCATTTTCATTTCTTTTGCCACACAGGAGTTTTAAAATTTGCTGTAGTTTCATTTACTAATTTGACTTGTGTTGGCTGTGCTTTGAGATCATATCTAAAAATAAATTTGTAAGGCCAATGCCTTAAAGAATTTCTCTTACATTTTCTTCTTTTCATAGCTTTGTGTCTTAGATTTACGTTTTGACCTATTCTGAATTGTTTTTGTGTATAGTGTATATGACATCCAGTCTTTCAGCATGTATTAAAAAATTTTCTCTTTGCAATGTAGGTTCTTGCCACCTTTGTTGAAAATCAGTTTGCTATAAATAAGTCAATTTATGTCTGGGTTATTTACTCTATTCCGTGTGACTGTACATCTATTTTTATATCTGTACCATGCTATTTTGGTTATCATAACTTTTTTCTCTTTTGTGGTATTGGAGATCACACCCAGGGCCACATTTATGCTGGACAACTACTCTCTGCCCAAACTGTTCTCCGAGGCTTGATTGTTATAGTTCTGTAGCATGTTTTCAATACGGTTATTATCACTCCTAGAGCTCTTCTCTTTTTACTTAGGATTAATTTGTCTATTCAGGGTCATTTGTGGTTCTACAAAACTTTAAGAACTGATTTTTTCAAATTCTGTGATGAATTTTATTGAAATATTGAAAGATAATACATGAAATCTGTATTTCATTTGTGGTAGTATGGGTATTTTAGCAATATCACTTCTTTAAATCCAAGAACATGGGATGTACTTCCATTGTCTGTGCCCTTTTCACATTATTTCATCATATTTTTTAGTTTTCATTGTAGATATCATTTATTTCTTCATTAAATTTATTCCTAGGTAGTTTATTTATTTGCTTTTTGTAGTTGTTTTGAATGGCATTGCTTTCATGATTTTTTCAATAATTTTATCATTGGTATAAGAAAATTACTGATTTTTGTATATTTTTTATGCTGCAACGTTACTAAATTTATGTATCAGTTGTAATAGACTTCGGTGGATATGTTAGGTCTTTCCATTTATAAAATCAAGTCATATTAAAACATACATAATTTGACTTCCTTTTTCATTTGGATGCCATTATTTCTTTCTATTGTTTTATTGCTTTAAGATCTTTAATACTATCTGGAATAATAGTGGTGAAAATGGATATCCTTATCTCTGATTTTTTTAAAATAAAAGAACAAAAACATATTAACAAACAGACATTTACAAAATACACAAAAACAATACAAGCAATACTGAATTACAGATAAGTTGACAGGAAATTAGCAATGATTGCTGCATTACTTTTTGATAACTTCAAATTGGTTACTCAGGAAAACAAATGTAGACATGCCAAATTGATCAAATAATTAATCATTAACTGTTCCTTTCAATAAATAAAAGTCTGTAGTACGACTATGTTAGCTACCCTGCATATACATACATATACAGAGTTTCCCCTTCTTTCTTTTCTCTTTTCCCTCTTTACTTTTGAGCAGTTTCCTTTCATTTCACAATGTCTATGATTCCTCCTGATTTTTATTCACTCTTTCATGTTCTTATACTAGTGACACAATGCAATGCTTACACATGCAGGTCTGATTTATTTCACTTATGAGTATGGTCTCTAATTGTGACCATTTACCTATGAAAGCCTCGAGTTTATTTTTCTTTATAGCTGAGTAATATTCTATTATATAAAAATGCCACAACTGTTTTATCCATTCCTCAGTGGATGGACGTTTGGGTTGCTTCCATGATTTAGCTATTAGAAATTGTACTGTAGGGCCAGGGATATAGCTCAGTGGCATAAGTGCCTGCCTAGCAAGTGCAAGGTCCTGAGTTTGATCCCTGGTACTGAAAAAAAAAGTTCTAAAAATTCTGAACTAGAAATTGCACTGCTATAAACATGGGTGCACATATATTGCTGTGATACGATGTTTTCAGTTCTTCTGGGAAAGAAGAAGGGGAATAGCTGGATTAAGTGGGACCTCTAGACCTAGTTTGATGAGGAATCTCCAAACTGATTTCCACAGTGGTTTCACCAGTCTGCATTCCCACCAGCAGTGAATAAGAGTTTCTATTTCTCCACAGTCTGGTCAGCATTTTTTAATTGGTTGATTTAAAATGATAGCCATTCTTACTGGGGTGAGATGAAATCTCAATGTTGTTTTAATTTGCATTTCTTGAATGACTAATGATGTTGAATATATTTTTCATGTATTTATTTGCCATTTGTATTTCTTTATCTGAGAAGTGTGTATTCATCCCAAATGTCTGTTTTAGGATTGGGTCTTTGAATTTGTAGGGGGTTGATATTTTTAATTCTTTATATGTTCTAGATAGAAGACTCTTATCTGAGGGATAGCCAGTTAAAATATTTTCCTGATTTGTGAGCTTTGTTTTTACTGTGATGTTGATTTCTTTAGATGTGCAAAAACTTTACAGTAAGATGAGATCCCAGTTGTTGATTGTTTGAAGTATTTCCTTGGAGGTTTGGTTTTTGTTCATGAAGTCTCTGCCTACCCCTATGTCTTCAAGATCTTTACCTACTTTCTCTTCTATTAGATATAGTGTTTCTGTTTTAATGTTAAGATCTGTGATCTATTTTGACTTGCATTTGTTGCATGGTGATAGACTTGCACCTATTTTCAGTCTTTGGCAAGGGGCTAGCCAATCTTTCCAGCACCATTTATTAAAGAGGCTATCTTTCTTCCAGTGAGCTTGTTTGGCCCCTTTGTCAAATATTAGGTGGCTGAGTGTGTTTATGTTTCTGGGTGTTTTTTCCAGTCTGTTCCATTGATCCTCTAGTCTATTTTTTAACCAGTACCATGCTGATTTTAATACAGTAGCTTTGTACTATAATTTCAGGTCGGGGATTGTAATTCCACCTGACTTGTCCTTGTTGCCCAGGACTGCTTTTGCTATTCTGGGTCTCTCCTGGTTCCAGATGAACTTTGGGAATGTTTTCTCTAGATCTGTAAGGTATTTATTTCTGATCTTATAAGAAATAATTTTACCTTTTTCTTATTTGGTAGGCTCTGGGCTTGTCACATACAACCTTTATTGTGTTAAGGTACATTCTTCCTGTATGTAATTTCTGGATTTTTTTTAATCAGGAAGAAATGTCAAGTTTGCCTTTTCTATAGCTATTGTGATGGTCATATGTTTTTCACCTTCAATTCTGTTGATGTATTATGTTTATTGAATTTATGGATGTTGAACCATCCTTTTGTCACTGGAAAAATCCCATCTGATCAGCATGTTTACTATTTCTATGTGTTACTATGTTTAATTGGATGGTATGGCGTTGAAAATTTGCATCTGTGCTCATCAGGAATATTTCTCTATAATCTTGCCTTTCTGTTGTGTCTTGTCTAGTTTGGGTTTTATAGCAATGCCGGTATTGTAAAATTAATTCAGATGTGTGCTTGATCCTTGGAAATTTTTGTGAAGTGTTGGCATTAATTCTTTAAAAGTATGCTAGAATTTTTCCGTGAAATAATCTAGCCTTGATCTTTTCTGCGTTGAGAAACTTTATATTATTAATTCAGTCTTATTCTATGCTATTGGTCTAGTAATGTTCTCTGTGTCCACAACTGTTATTGTTAGAGTCTGTATCTCCTTTTAGGTCTCATAATGCTTTCTCCTATGAAATTTGACCTGCAGAGTTTGGATCATGTAGTTGCTGTAATGGTTGATACACTGTGTCAGCTTGAGAGGTTCAGAAGCTTAACTAAGTGACTCAGCAGGGGGCCAGGGTCCTCACTTTGTAAATATCCTGAGCCTGTGGGAGAGGAGCTCAGGGAGATGGTGTGAGTGCCACATCCACCTTGCAATGAATAGCCTGCTTACAATAAAAGAGGGGGAAAGAGGTTTCTTCTACTTTTGCTGTTATTCCCTTTGCTGTCTTCTGGCACCATGAAGGATTGCCCCTCAGTCATGCCACCCTGCCTTGCAAGACAGCTGATTACAGACTGAAACCTCCACAAAGCATGAGCTAAATAAACCTTTCCCTCTTTAATTTAGGTGTTGAATATTTTCTCAGCAATGAGAGAAGAATAACTGAGACAGTTACCATTGTATTTACTCTTGCTGAATTGATATGTTTATATTATATGCCTTCTTTGTCTCTCTTTTCTTCTTGCTGGTGTAAAATCTATTTTATATGATTTGGGGGTATCTGTTGCTAAACATTTATTGCTTTCCTTTAGAGGTGTGATGTTGCTGTGTGTTTTCATGTTTCTTGTGTTCTTATTTTGATTTTTGTGCATCTAATAGATCAAACGTCTCTAGAGCAGTGACGGCAAGCCTGTTAGAGAACTAGTGACAAAAGTGCAAACCCAAACCCACTAACTTATTGACAAATGCTAACACTCCAATTAGAGCTGAATATCGAGTGCTTGGTTGCTGGGGAAAAGCTGGGGCAACCTGGCTCATGTGTGCCCAGAGAGTGCTCTGCATGTCCACTACATGACATGTGCCACAAGTTTGCCACCACTGCTCCATACCATGGCTTTCATAGTAAAAATCCTTTCTGCTGGTCATTTCTTCTAACATGTTGGTTAGATATGTTACATTGCCTTGTCATTCAGATGATTTATTTTTTAACACTATTTGGACAGTGAAAGTGACAGATTTCTTTTCAAGCTTCATCAATCCTTCCAACTGTGACAGAATAAAATTTCTTATTATGCATTTTGATATATTTTAAAATTTCTCCTGAAATATCTTATCCAACCCATGGGTTACTTAGATGTGTACTACTTTCTTTAATTTCCAGTTTAGTTCTATTGAATTAGCATAAAATAATTTGTAAGATTTCTATCTTTTTAAATGCACAGAGAGATATTTTATGGCCTACAGTATAGTCTACCTTGGTAAACATTCCAGATGTATTTGAAAAAAGTTATATCACCAATTCTTTTGTGAATTTTCTATTAAATCAGTAGGATCAAATGGGTTGTTAGTGTTAGTGAGATAGCCTATGTCTTATTGATTATTTTGTTTATTTATCTTGTTGAAAGAGGTGTGTTAATATCTCAGGCAGACTTGCACCCTGCCCTCTGGGAGCTTATACATGCAGCCAGTTTGTGAACGCTGTTGGTGTGGCCCTTTCCTGGCTTCTCCGGGTGGACCAAACTGACTGAAGAAGCAGATGCAGGCAGGCAATGGGGCCACAACCTTCTGACAGCATGGTTCCCAGCTGAAGGCTGCCAAGAGAACCAGGTATTTCCCACCTATTTCCTGGAGGCAGAGGGGGGACTCACAGCCCTGCCACTATTACTGTCTGAGTTTCTGCCCTCTGTGTGCCTGGGGCAGACAGGAGATCCTCACTGAGAAGGCGTGTGAACTGCTCTCATTGGGGTTCACTTGTAGGCCCTCCCTGCCCGTGCCCAGTGCTAAGTGAGGTATGAGTGTGGGTGCTCAAGAGCCGCTGACACTGTGGCTCAGGACTGGGCTTCAGTTGTGCCCTGCTTTCTAGGAGCTCACACACACAGGCAGTCTGTGATAGCTGTTGGTGTGGCCCACACCTGGCTCCAGTGCATGGCCTGAACTGAAATGATTGGAAACAGAATCAGGTAATCCACAAACTGTTGACCTGCTGTTTGAGTCTGGGTTTTGCTATATTCTGAACTGCCTAGGGTCACTGGACCACTGGTCTGTGATTCACCACCAGTGCAGTCGGATTCTGGGTCATACACGTGCCCTAATATGGAAGGGGTCGCTGCATGGAAACAGAATCTGAGATACAGGTAAATGAGGCATACAGAATTCCTACTAGTCATAACCATAATAAAATTACACCCAATTGTACAATAATCAAGACCCAGATCTCCAGGAAAAGAGGAAAATATTAAAAGCTGCTGGAGAAAACATTCAGATCACCTATAAAGGAAAACCCATCAGAATCATGACAGACTTCTCAACACAAACCATCCAATCCAGAAGAGCTTGGAGCGAAGTATTACAGGTCCTAAGACAAAACAGCTTCCAACCAAGACTGATGTATCCTGCCAAACTATCCTTCAAGTTTAACAGAGAAACAAAGTATTTCCATGACAAAGAACAACTGAAGAACTTCATGAGTGTCAAACCATCCTTACAAAAAGCACTAAAAGACATTCTAGACAGAGAAGAAAATAAACACAATTTCAAGAACAATATAAAGGAGCCATCAAGAACAGCAAACAGGTAAACAGTTAGAAAAAGTAAGAAACCAACAGCAAGTAAATAACATAACAATGATAAGCCAATACATATTGGTTATAACAATAAACGTAAATGGCCTCAATTCACCAGTCAAAAGAAACAGATTGGCAGAGTGGATTAAGAAACAAAATCCAGTGGTATGCTACATACAGGAAACACATTTCCCTCAAAAAGAAATTGAAAGACTGAAAGTCAAAGGATGGAAAATAGTTCTCCATGAATTGGAACCCAGAAAAAGGCAGGACTAGCTATTATGTTTGCAGACAATGTAAACTTCAAACTGAAAACAATTGAAAGAGATAAAAAGGTCGCTACATACTTGTTAGGGGAAAATTGCAAGAGGATGATATAACAATCCTAAACATGTATGCACCAAATACTGGAGCACCAAACTGCGTAAGACAAATCTTAACAGACATGAGAACCCATATAATTAATAACACTATTGTAATAGGGGACCACAACAACACTTTGACACAAAGAGATAGGTCAACTAGACAAAGAAATCAGCAAAGAAATAACAGATCTGAACCAAAGCTGTGAACAAAGGGACTTAGTAGATGTATACAGAGTGTTCCACCCTACAACATCAAAATACACATCTTTCTCAGCTGCATATGGGACTTTCTCTAAAATAGACCACATTCTAGCCCACAGAGCATACCTACCTAAATGCAAAAGGGTTGAAATCTTCCCATGCATATTATCTGTCCACAGTAAAAATTGGTTTGCCACCTGCCAAAGACTGAAAATAGACCTGCCTTGGTTTCTTTTTTTCTTGTTGCTGAGACAAAATACCCAACACCCAAAATGAAGAAAGAAAGGTTTATTTAGCTTAAAGTTTGTGGAGGTTTCAGTCCATACTTGGCTGGTTCAGAGGCAGAGTGGCACACAGCAGAGGGCAAACTGTTCAGGGCAGCAGAGCACAGCAAAAAACAACCAGCAAAAGGGAGGAATGGCAGGCAAGCAGCCTCTCTCCTTCTCTTACATTGTAAATAGGCTACCCTCACCCAGGGGGCATGTAGCTCTCACTCAATGTCCATGCCCTCCTCTTCCACAGGTTCAGGATATGTACAAAGTAAGCACCCTGGCTTCCTACTGAATCACTCAGCCAAACCTCTAGACTCCCCAAGTTGAAACAATTCATCAACCATAACGAGACCCAAGTCTATCACCATGCACCAAACTCAAGTTAAAATGGGTCACATATCTCAATATTAAAACAGAAACACTAGGGACTTCCAGGAAGATGGCAACCGGGTAAGCAGCAGAGAAAGATCCTCCCTGAGGATCGCCACCCAGACACTGGCATATAGCAACATGAGAAAGACAGGAAGGAGAGAAATGTGTACCCTGAACCCAGGAAGGATCTGAAATGAGAATTGAAGCCCTCAGAAAGACCATACGAGACCTCTTCTGGAGGAAAGGCTCTGAGGGCCACCATGGCGCAGTCCAAGGAAGAGGATGCAGAGGAGGGAGTCACCACTCCAAACACACCCTCGGCTCGTGCCCTCATTCCAGCACTCACAGCTTCAGCTTCAGAGTCCCACGCTCATGGGAGCCTCCTGACTTGGCCAGGGGAGAGCAGAGTTCAGAGAGCTGGTCCAGGACAAGAGATGAGAAAGTACAGCCAGGAAACCAGGCAATGGCGATCCAGAGGTGTTGTTGAACCCAGTGTGAGCATGAGAGGTTACAACAGCCGCTAAAACAGAGTCCCCACCCTGCAGCAACCTTTCTAATCAGTGCCTGGAGGCAAGTTGGAGTCAAAGGAACCAATACATAGCCCACCACACCCAGCTCTATGCCTGCCCTAAGGATGTGGTGTCTTACCTCTCCACTGTGTGAACAACTACCAGCACATCGTAGCAGAGGGCATCGGCAGCTACCCCAGGGCCACAGCGATTCCCAGGGATCCAGCCAAAGAACCAACAGGAACTGGAGCACAACACTAAGAGAGGGCTGCAGATGGAGGTGGATCACACAGCCCCACATCCTTCTCACTCCAACACCAAGCAGAAACCACGAGCTGCGTTACTGGGCTTCAGCTCCCACTCTGAAATCTGTCTCTGAACACCTTGAGTCTTGGTGGCCTGAGCACTCAACGTGTGTCCCTGACAGCAATGGGCTGAGTCTATGGGCTTGAGGACTCACCCTAAATTACTAACATGAGCACCAATAGAGTCTCTATGCTGCTTGCATATATGAACCTTGTATGAACCCATAGCAACAAATTACACAAAAAGCAGCATTCTGGGAGTCAGAGAGACAACAACATACTCTACACAGCAGACCAGAGAAAATCCTCCAATTCTCTTTTAGAACTAATAACTAAACTTAGTACACACCCTGGACTACCTCAGTGAGCACAAGTGGTGGAAACCTCACACCACTTATGCCCAGCATCATAAGTGCACCCAGTGCCCAGCTGCAAGGGGTGGGGAGTGGCAAGACTGGAGATTGGGAGGTGGGAGGAGGCGAAGACCTGGAACTAGGATGCAGACCCAGTTCTCTAGCTGGGTGGGGACAGCCTCCAAAGAGACATAGGCAGCCTGTATGGAGACACTAGTGCCCTGTAAGGGGACCACAGGGGCCTTGACAGGGAGGTCAGTAGCCTGAAGGGCAAGGGGACTTCCTCTAGGCTACATGAGAACACTGAAGACCTGGCAGGTCCCTCCAGCAGTGTGGTGATGGGGCAGAGCCTGGCTGTTCACAGGGGTGACCCTGTGGACTTGACCTGGCCCCTGGCAGTGTGGCAATGGGGCAGAACCCGGTGGTCCACTGGGGGTGACCCCGTGGACTAGACCAGGCCCCCAGCATAGCCTCGCCAGGGCGGAGCCCAGCTGTCTGCTTGGGCGACACTGAAGACTTGACTGGACCTCTGGATGCGATGTATGAAGGAGAAGCCTAGTGGTTCACTGGGTAACCCTGCTAATTTGACTGGACCCCCGACGGCCTTGAGGCCTTGTCAATGGGGGCTTGACCATAGTGAACCTGGTTCCCTGCCTATCTACTGCCTTTGAGCATGGGTGCTTTTCCACCTCCTGCCATAGTTATTTGTATACACCCATATATGTTACAGTATGATTTGAAGCAGCCATGTCTCTTCCCAAGGTAAGAGTCTGAGAGAGTAAATAAACCTAAAAGTACAGTCATTATCAGAAGGAAGATGACTGATTGGGTGGTAGAACAATGGAGATGAGGGTGGATAAAACTGATTAATCGAATGAGCCACTATCTGTATAACTGAATAACAGATGTGAAGATAACATTTATGTAATACAGCATCCAGTGTTAATTCCCTACTATCTTCTCTATGATTTGGTATTTCCTTTATTGATTTTGTGTTAACTAATGCGAAGATAACATTATGTAATACAGCATCCAGTGCTAATTCCCTACTATCTTCTCTATAATTTTGTATTTCCTGTATTGTTTTTGTGTTATTCTGGTTTATATGTCTACATTCTTTTGTCTTAAAAATTAAAAAAAAAAGAGGTGCTGGGCTGGGTATATAGCTCAGTAGAATAAGCACTTGCCTGGCAAGTACAAGGTCCTGAGTTCAATCCCCAGTACCACAAAAAAAAGTGGGGGGTGGTGTTATCTGTGGGTGGTTATTCACTTATGAAAAAAATTAAAGAAGTTTTTTCATTAAAAAAATTAAAAAATAAAACAGAAACGCTAAATCTATTGGAAGAGAAAGTAGGTAAAAATCTTGAAGACATAGGAGTAGGCAGAGAGTTCATGAACAAAAACCAAACTGCCTGGGAAATACTTCAAAGAATCAACAACTGGGATCTCACCTTACTGAAAAGTTTCTGCACATCTAAAGAAATCACCAGCAGAGTAAAAAGAAAAGCCACAAATTGGGAAAAAATTTTAGCTGACTGTCCCTTGGACAAAGATCTTCTATCTAAATTTATAAAACATTATTACAAAACATCAACCCCTCCAAATTCAAAGACCCAATCCAAAAATGGGCAGCTGTGATAAATACATACACCTCAGATAAAGAAATACAAATGGCAAATAAATACATGAATAAATGTTCAACATCATTACTCATTCATGAAATGCAAATTAAAACAACACTCAGATTTCACCTCATACCAGTAAGACTGGCTACCATTAAGAAATCAACCAATAACAAATGCTGGTAAGGTTGTGGAGAAATAGGAACTTTTCTCCACTGCTGGTGGGAATGCAGATTGGTGAAACTACTATGGAAAGCAGTTTGGAGATTCTTCAGGGAATGATTTCTAGATGTCCTATTCAACCCAGCTATTCCTCTTGTGGGTATTTTTCTGGAAGATCTGAAAATGTCGTATCACAGTGATATATGTGCACCTATGTTCATAAGCTGCACAGTTTGTAATTGCTAAATTGTGGAAGCAACTTAAATGTCCATCCACTGAGGACTGGATAAAAGACTGTGGTACTTTTATATAATGGAGTATTACTCAGCTACAAGGAAAAGTAAAATTGAGGCTTTTATAGGAAAATGGTCACAACTAGAGACCATAATCAAAAGTGAAATAAATCAGACCTGCATGTGTAAGCAAAATATTGTCTCACTAGTGTAAGAACCTGAAAGAGTGAATAAAAACTAGGAGGTATAATAAACATTGTGAAATTAAAGGAAAATGATGAAAAGTAATGGGTAACTGGGGTGTGGGAAAAGAGAAAGGAAAGAAGGGGAAATTGTGTATGTTTGTATATACAGGATAACTAACAGTCATATTGCCTTTCTTTTTTAATTTTATTTTAAAGACAAAAGAATGGAGACATATGAACCAGAAAAGCCATAAACAATACAGAAAATACAAAGTTATACAGAATATAGTAGGGAATTAGAACTGGATGTTGTTTTACATAGTTATCTTCACATTAGTTAACACAAAAACATTAAAGGAAATACCAAATTATAGATAAGATAGTAGGGAATTTG